>CAIGRB010129136.1:0-28267 GCA_903798255.1 Fraxinus quadrangulata | reverse complement strand
ATAAATAATTTTTTAGTTAATATACTTTTATTTACAAATTAGTTTTGAACAACCTATGTTGCTTGTAAAACAATATTTTATAAAAGGTCAAAATAGAATGGAATATGAGAAACGGCCAAAATCTATCGATTTAGTGGGTTGAGAGAATCGATCAAAATTAAACAACATCAATTTTAGATGGTTTTTAAACAATCCAAAACTAGGGTTTAAAAAAAGTAGCAAGCACCGATTTTTTCTACCCTCGTAATCAGCCAAAATCAATGTAAAAAACTTCCAAGCAAGCCCTAAAATTTAGACAAGTAGAACAACACTCGTAATAGAGGTACTACTGACCTCTGATGGTGGATTGTTGTCTAGATTATGGTGGGTTCTCTAGGGGTCACTATACTTGAACTAACGATCGGGTGTGGAAGAGATTTGACAGAGTGCTGATTAACTTGGCAGCTGCATTTTTTTGTCTACTGCATTCTGTGAGGCATCTAAATCAAATTTCATGTGATCATTCGCCATTACTTCTACAGTGATCTGCTGATGATGACTTAGGGCCTAGGGCTTATCGATTCTTTAACGATTGAACCAAGCACCATGCCTTCTCAGACTTCTTCTCTCCACTTCAGACTCATCTTACGGGGATGGATGCTCTTTACAAAAAGTTCTTTAGGCTTAAACATGGATTGCTTTGGTGGAATCAACACGTATTTGGTGATGTTTTCTAGAAGGTTAGGGATGCTGAGTGTAGGGTTGATAAGGCAGAGAGGGAGTAAAATTTGGAGCCTAAACTAGAGCAGGGTGATTCACTACGTCATTCACAATCAGACCTTATCCATTGAGGATGATTTTTGGAAGCAGGAGGTCAGTTCATGTTGGGTGTGTGAAAGGGATCGCGACACTCGGTACTTCTACTTTTTCGTTCAAGGACGTCGCATTCGATCATGTATCCAGATAATTAAGATCTAGTCAGGGAAAGTTATATCTACTCCTGATGGGATTCGGAGTTCGACTATCTCCTTTTATTAGGATCTTCTATTTGCTCATTCACAACTCGTGAACCCTATACGTCTCGACATTATTCACAATCTTGTGCTGAAGTGGATAACTGGCACTTAATCATTCCCCTTTGATTCATGAGGTATGGGAGGTGATATTTTAAGTATTGATGCTAACAATGTCACTTGCCTTGATTACTTCTCATCCTTACTCTATCAACATTGTTTGGATATCATACAAGATGATATGTTTGAGTCGTGTTGGACTTCTTTGTTAGTAGTGGTCACCTACCTAGGGTTTTTGCTGCTACTTCTATTATTTTGCTCCCGAAGAGGAAGGAGGCATGTAGATGGACGGAGTTCAAACCAATTAGCTTATGTATGATGTTTAACAAGCTTATCACTAAGCTGTTCAATGAGTATTGTGTTGTCGCATATTATATTTCCTCAAAAAATTGGATTTATCCTTGATCGCCTGATTGGGGATAATGTCTTATTGGCTCAGAAGCTTTTCCACACTTTGGTTACTAGAGAGGAAAGGAAATGTAGTGCTGAAGTTTGATATATCTAAAGTATATGATCGCATGGATTGAAGTTTCTTTTATTCTATTCTAGATGGCTTTGAATGTGATCAACTATGGATTTATAAGATCAGGCGGTGCATTTTGAAATGTTGATTCTCGATACTCTTGAATGGCTACCCTTATGGTTTCTTTCCCTCTTCTCCGGGTATTCGACGGGGTGATCCCATCTCGACATCTCCCTTCATCATTGCTACTGACTACTTTTTTTTGCTTACTCACATGGCAGTTTCAGACTTACCCTATTATAGATTATCGACATGGAGGTCTACTCTTATCTCACATCTATCTTTCACTGATGACATGATTATATTCGCCAAAGACCATATGCAGTATATTCAAAGGTTACTTGATTGCTTGGAGCATTATGAGGGCATTTTTGGTCTGTTCATTAATGGAGTTAAGAGTGGACTTATACTGCTTCGAAAGACATCCATTAGCCAGGAGATTGGAACATTTGACTTGCTTTAGACACCAGCAACAGCCATTTACTTATCTGGGGGGTCCCTTTATATAAGGGTGTTAAGTGGATTTTCTTATATGATGACTTTATTCAGAAGGTCAGGAGCGGGATATTAGGTTATGCCTATCTTCATTATCTTTTGAGGTTGGGTTACACAATTGAAGTCCGTTCTTTCCTTATATCACTTTATTTATTTCAAATCATGCAGCCTCCTGAAGCTGTACTAAAGAAATTGGAGAGCACTAAAGAAATTGGAGAGCATCTTTGCATGATTCCTTTGGGACTCTTAAGGATCAAGCGCAAAAATTGTACTAGAGGAAATGGAAGAATCTTTGCCTTTCTATTGATGGGGGTGGACTAGGCTTCAAGAGATTGCATGACATGGTTAATACTTTTTCCCTAAAGGTTTTTCCGTACATAGAGATCGTTGTGGGCTCAGTTCTTATTGAGCAAATATTATATGAGGACTCGATCTCTACTTGCATCCATTCCATATTCGGCTTCACATATTTGGAGGTGGTTGCAGTTGGTTGGACAACATGCCTATTGGATGGATGAGGCTACTTTGGCGACCTTATTCTCACACCGGCAATGCTCTTTTGCAGAGGTGCAGGACATTTATGAAGACTCGGGATCGGATATTCGACAATTGTTACAAGTACTTCCACCATCTATGGTTCAACAGATTGAGGCTATACCTCTATGGACAAATGCCTCGGATAAGATTATCTGGAGGAATACATCGAATGGTAGTTTTGTTACCAAGTGAACTTGGTAGCTAGTCCGCTCTACTCGACAGTCTCAAAATTCATTTTAAGTGATGTGGAGCTCCATTATACCTACTACAGTTTCTATCTTTCGCTGAAAACTTTGACAGGATTGCTACCGATCGATGTGGCCACTCAGAGGAGGATTGACTATCACATGGCCGATCTCCCGTTGTCAGTGTTGCTTGGAGATCAAGACTAGTTCACATATTTTCAGAGGCAACACCATTTCTGATTAGGTATGGTATCATTTTGGGGATATGTTTCATGTACGTAAGAAATCAAGGGATGGAGTTAGATCCCAGTTTTACAGATGGAAGTATTTGGGCTAGTATGTTCGTAAGGGATACATTTGTATTGTCATTCCCTAGTTGATATTTTGGTTCTTATGGCTTGTGAGGAATGATGCGAAGTATAGTGAGATATGCCTGGAGCTTAGACATATCATTTGAAGAGTCCATCGTATGATTTCACTTCTCCATATGGGTCCGTTATTCCGGCCTATTCCTTGGCGTGGAGATTTGATTACCGCATCAATTTTTGGCATTTCTTTAACTCTTCCTCCCTCAGCACCCCCTATATTGGTTTTTTAGCCTACTCCATCGATGGAATCTTATAAGATTAACACCAATGGATGTGTCAATGATGAATTTGCTAGTGCTGAGGGCATTATTGAGATCGGGACGGACTATGCATTAGAACCTTCTCGTCATCATACGGAAACTGTCTTATTCTAGAGGCCAAGTTATGGCCTATCTTAGATGGAATTTTACTTGCTCGATGCCTTGGAGTATCAGGCATTTGGGTGGAGGGAGATTCATATGTGGTCGTTCACTGCATTACTAGGAGTGGAGGACCATGGACAATCCAAATCATTCTCAGACTAATCACACACCTTAACTCACTTGATCGTTCTCTTATTATTTAAAAATATATCTAACTATTTACTTTTCCGCTTTTTGCATTTAAGACCATCTCATGTTTAAGCTTTGAAAATTGCATTTTCTCCTCACGAGTCATCTTAATGGTTATTGAAACTTTCTCATTATTTTCACTTTAGTCATAAACTTTTTAGAATTTGCTAAATTGCACCTCACTCGTGTTTACCTAATAATAATTCCTGGAAATTATTGTTTACACTAATAATATTTTACAATGAACTAGATATTTTTGTTAAATATTATGGTAATCTAATTTTTCGAGTTCTCAAAAGGGACATCATAACAATTAATAGCCTAGGACCTCAAAATCCAAGGTTGGGGATTCAAACCCCTATCAGCCTTTCAGGATGGAACCTGATAATTCACTGCTGAGATTATGTTGGTATTTTGATTCAAAAAAATTAAAAAGACAAGACAAGACAAGCAAGCAGTACATAATTCTAACCTTGCAATGTATTCAAGAGCAAACATGAGTTTCACCATCTGCAATGCCAGTACCACATTTGTATAACTAAATAATTCTAACCAATACGGACCAGTGCTTGAACTACCATTATCGTCCAATTTAATAATAATGCTGAGTATAATTACATTTCAGGAAGCGATGAAAGGGTTGGAGAGTAGCCCGGTATACTGTGCAAAAACTACAGCGATGAACTGCTCCAATGTAATGATGCCACTCTCTTTTAAGCTTAAGCAACCGGCTTTTTCCAGAATATCCACCCTTCCAACAAAGCCATGCCACGTAAATTCTCAGTTGATTTTCAGAAGATAATTGGGGTTATATCTTTAGCACTTGATGTGCTGCCAGTGTTTGCCTCAAGTCACGTCCTCCATCCAATCAAATCATCTCACCCGATCAGAGATCATTCAGAATCATCTTTTCATAACTTGTGTCATCGACCGATTTAATTTATTGCCAACTCCTACAGTTTCTTTGGGCAAACATTAGTCACACATGATAGCACAAACCAAGTTCCTCGATTCAAAGACTAACCCATCAAACATTGCAATCTGTGTTCCTCAACCATTGTAGTGGAGATTCCGATTTTGGGAGCCTTGACCCTGCTGAGATTGCTGCTGAGAGTTCTGTATGCTTTCTGGCTGTGTATTGTAGTGGTTGAAAGGCTGGGAGTAAAGGGGATTCAGCAAACTCTGTAAACAAGCAAGAATATCACTAACAAATTCCAAAATATAAATTTAACAACATCGGGTGAAAAAAATGAAGAAATATTCCAGTTTCAGATAAAGTTCCGCAAATCCCTTGAGCCAATTTGATTAATTACCATTTTTCTATATAATTATTTAAAAGAGAAACCTGAGATTGAAGTGGATTGGCATTGGCCACACCAAAGTGGTTCTGAGAAGCATCATCCTGAGACGGATCATTGTATGCACCCTGTGTAAATAGCCCTTGTGAACCATGGGCCATATACTCCTGTGACATCAGAAAACTGAAATCACACTCCGAAAGACCAAAAGCAACAGGAAGGAACACGAGTCAATCCACAATTTAACATAATTGGCGGAACATAATCAGACATCAAGACAGGAAAATTTCAAAAGTAATCGCATAAAAGATCTTCTGCATTTGACAACTCTATCATCAATGTACGGACTCAAAATACACAATGATTTCTCCAAAAATAAAAAAGCATTAATAAGGAAATAAAGCAGTTAAATAATTTTTTCCCGTTTCTTGTAGAGGATTCGTGCCGAAATCCTTTCCTTCTAGGGGGTCAGATCGTAGGACCTGAGGATGTCATGTCCCAGATTGGCCCACAATCAAAGTGCGCAGCCAAATAGTAGGAAAAAGACAAACGAAAATATACATTACCAACCTGAGACATGAAATCATTTCCTGTGGCAAAATGAGAGTATCCAGATTGAGAATTCTGGTTCAAGAAGCTTCCAGGGAATCCACCTTGTGTTCCCTGAGCAACATAATCAACAGTATATCCACTTTGAGAAGCCTACATAGCAACAAAGATCAATAGGAAATGAACGTCAGCTGATCATTAAGGAACTCAGTATGATGACAGTTACGATGATGGTGACGAGAGTGATCATATTTCAAATTCTGGCTCTGAACATAAATGAGATCCTGATGAATACACACAAGGCATAAATGGAAAGAATTGTACCTGGGTGGAGTAGTCGACAACATTATACGGAACATGTCCCTGACCATCAAAATCATCGCCCAAGAAATCCTGCACGATTATCCAATGGTAAATATGGGGGTGGGGGGAATAGGCATTAAAGAATAAATCAAAAACTAGGCGATCTTCAATAAACCCAATACCTGGGACATGCTACCCATTGAGAACCCATCCCTATATGTTTGGATTGGTCCTTGACCTGTTATCTACATCAGGTAAAAAAAAAAAAAAAGAAAAAAGAAAAATTCAGAATTTGAACAAAGTCAATATCAAAGCAGAATATTAATTAAGGGAAAAAAGATGCATATACTAGAATTTCCACTAACATTAGAAACATATCCTGGTTGAGACAATGGTCCACCCACAGATGGCTGGCTCTTTGGATTTTCCAAAGCAGAAAAAGTGAAGTTAGACCCAAAATTTCCAATGGATTGCTGTGGACCTTGATGGTGCGGAAGATGGCTGCCCACAGATGCACCAGCATTTCCACGCCCAGCACCAAAACCTTGGCTTCCTGGTTGTGGAATTTGAGGAACAGCTCCAATAGGTCCTTGTACAGCACGAGTAGGAATGGCATATGGCTGAGCTGGAGGGGTACCATGGTAAGGGATGGGCACTCGAGGCATTGAATAACCCGCAGGATGAACACCTGGTTTGTGGGTACCATTGGATGGGCCAGGTGGCATGTATGAACCTGCTTTAAGAACAAATTTTTTAGCCACTGTAGATAATAAAGAACTATATTTTCTGCTTTAAGCATCAAATATAATTATTCAAGCGTGCCTTTTCTCATCTTATCATTTTTTTCGCAGAGTTTATCTTGAAATTAGTTTGACAACTTAACTATTTAGATTACAACGGAAATCTAACTTACCCCTGGAGCGACTGCTACTCCTATCGGCATTAATGCTTGATGAAGCACTGGATCCAAAACTATCATTATGAGTAATTCCTGCCCCACCAAGGTAAAGTCTGCGATCATTGTAGATCTGTGCCACATGAACCCCACAACATATTTCAATGTATTATAAATAATCTCTACCAACATTTAACACAAGTATTTCATCAAATGCCTCACCTTTTTTGGTTTTTGAAACTGAACCATACTCTGCTTTAAATTATTTAGAGGTCCTTCAACCAAGCACTCATGTTCCTGATAAATTAGAATTTCAGAAAGGATATGATGTAGAACTAGATTACTTCCTACATTAAATGATAATTCCAAAATGATTCATTATATCCCAGCCCAAAAGAACATTTGTGCAAAATGACATCAGACTAACCAAAAATTGCCAAGTGCCAACTTACTACATCAAATTAACACAAAGCAGAAAGCAAAGCACTTTTGGATTTCCCAAGATAACAATACCAAGATAACAGACTAGCAACACAAAGCAGAAAGCAAAGCAAATACCTTATAGTGTGTCAATAATCCATTCCATAGAGGCTGTCTGCTAAGCACTTTTGGATTTCCCAAGATAACAATACCATAACGAGCACGTGTGAGGGCAACGTTAAGCCGGCGTGGATCATTAAGGAAACCAATGCCCTGAATATAGACAAAATGAGATTAGTAGATCACGTACTAATCAAATTTTCAACAAATAACATAGCCATGAAATGGCATGTGCAGAAGAGTAATATATCTTCTGCACACACCACCACACCTTTCAAATCATAAAATTCACTAAAAACCAATTTGAAGCACAAGCGTGGGTCTATCACAGTAAAGACTCCACTCGTTTAATTCAATAGATCATCCAGAATGCACCAGTAATCGCTTAAGACGAGATACTGGAAAAATATAACTTGATGCTATCAATAATCAAACACATGGTTGCCACAGAACATTGGCAAGTAGGTACCACCAACAAGGCAAGATATACCAAAAAAAATGATTTTGGTCATTGTGCCAACGTCAAATTATATGCAAAACACAAAGTTGGAGATCTTGAGATTGCATTCCGAGAAAATACCAAAGAAAAAACTTGTAAACTCACTTGATGTTCATTACTCCTCACACAAGACAAAATTATATAATCTTTTTCCCTTCCTTGAAATGAGTCCACACTTGCTACCTGAGAGAAGTAAAAATCGTGTTTCCTTCACAAAGTTCTACAAAGAGAGTTTCATGTTGCGATTAGTATGTGTTGCAAATCTCACCTCAATTTCTTTGTATAGCTGCTGCCTTAAAGCACCATTTCTTGACATATAATTTACAATGTATGCTCGTTGACCTTCATATGGTGTTATAACCCCAATCTACAGAGTTTTAAGCATAACTATCAGCGTAAAATATAAAATCCGCCATGGAACAGAGCTTAAAACTAGAGAAGATCCAAAGGCACCTGACTAGGAACTACACCACTCTTCAAGAATGTAGTCACAATTTTCTCAACATTTGCGGCCTCCGTCCTATTTAAATAGGAAGTTCCACTAGCACTGATTTCCTCTTGTCCCATCTACAGTAGACAACTATGCAGATTTAGCATACCTTTGAAGAACTAAAAAACAGAAAGGGAGAAAAAATAGAAGAGAGTAGACAAGTGTGCGTGAACACAAGGAAATTATAGTTGAAACTGCTATTTACCAGGCATCTAATTTCCATTTAAAGAAAGAAAGAAAGAAAAAAAGAACAGTAAAAGTCTGACGTGGAGGTGGAGAAAACATGTAGTAGAAACTATTTAGTAATAAAAGAAAAATGGCCCACGTTTGTGCATTTAGCATATGTTTGGCAAGTGTTTGTAAACAATAATATAAACGGATAGAAATCGCGGATAAGTGGGCAATACTTGTGGGTTCCACAAAATATGGATAAGAATTGGTTTGCCAAACATACTCCTAATAAAATATTACGCCCCCGGCAAAAATCTTCCACAAAGGCACTAGGGCTAAAATTAATATGTTTCAAGTTAAAACCACAAAAAGCAATATACCTGAACGTAGAAGAACATGGGACGGTTTGGCACTGGCCAGGGAAAATCAATTCCAGGTGATTGCCTTTCAGTAATGGTCACTCCATTTTGAAGAGTACCTTCATAAAAGCTGTTGGATGGGAACTCTGAAAGTGCAGGATGCATCCTATATTGAACCTAGGATGAGAAATTCAAAGACAAGGGTTAACGTCCAAACTCTTTACAATATGAGGTGGCAGAACTTAAGTAACAAAACATGCAGGTAAACAACCATAACAATAAGACAAGGTAAAACAAATGGCTACTTGACATGGGCACACACTACAATAATGATGACAAATGTAGCTAAGGTCAAGCATTTGTCTGATACAACCATCTCTCTCACCAGCAGCTCAAATTTGTGTATATAATATGATCTCTCTATTTGACGCAAGTTTCAATTCATAGTTTCTAATACATTCATTGGACAACAATAAAGCATAGAGTACAATAGCACAGGCAAACGGGTAAAAATAAAATACAGCATTTAATCAAGAGGCAAGGGGGCATCAGTATGCATTTGTTTAAAAATGATATTTGAGGGTTTTACCTAGAATACCGCATATGCAAAGCTTTCATAAAAATGCCTCATAGCTTACTCCTTATGTGCCATTTTTGAGGCTCATGTCTCAAGACTAGGCGCCGAAGGAACTAAGGTGTTTACCAGTCTGTCTTGCATTTTCTGGGAGTTTAATTACTAGCCTTAGCCTTTAACACTTTTTTTTTCTAATCTATAATATTTTACAGGTTTTTTGTAATTTTCTTTGCACCATTACACTTTGGAAAGGGAAAGAAGAAAACACCATTACTATTTGCTAGTGGAGGATGATGGCAAAGAATGAGAAGATACTATTATTGATGAGGAGCATGATGTTTAGCAAAGTTCTTAAGGTTTCATTAATCAACTCTAGATACATAAATAAGGTAAATAATCAGCACAAACCTTTCCCTAACAAACACATTAAGACATGCGAGCATTATTTACCTGCAATCTAATTGGTTTCACACCAAGTAGCACAAGTCGTTCGAACAGTGATTGGGCTAAACCAGCACGTGCTGCTTTCTTGCACATAATGACAGGACCAAGCTGGCAGTGGTCACCAACAAGAACAATCTAACATAGAACTTCTAGTTAGAGTCAAATAGATTTAAGGATGAAGTTACAATTTTTTAATACCTGTTTTGCCCCAAGAACCAAAGGAATAATACACTCGGGCTCTGTTGCTTGAGTAGACTCGTCAATAAGCACCTATTAACACATTCAAAAAAAAATGAAATTAACACAACAAAATTAGGAACGAGAATATTAACTATAGTGATCATTGCAGGGTGGCTTCCTCTGCTCAGTTCATTTTACCTGGCGGAATCTGAAATTTGATAGACGGGGATCTCCAGCGCCAACACATGTGCAACAAATGACATCAGCACTCTGTGATATCTCCCTCTCTGTTGCTCGCTTCAGAGCTTTATATTTCTTCTCATCACTACTGGATAACTCTCCTGTAAAATTTAGAGGATCAGGATCAACTAGTAGAAATGATAATTTAAAAAGTGACTAAAACCTGTAGGATCAGTGGTATACCAGAATACCATGAACTAGTTCGTAAAGAGAAGAAACTCAATCAGGATACCATAACTTCTAATAGTCAATTGAGATTACTAATTCTAGGAAATCTCCAATATTTAGAATTTGTTGCCAAAAGGTCAGATGACAAGCTCGAAAGAGAAGCATTCTCAGTTCCGTGGATATTTGGTTTTCATTATTTAAAAACATGGTCCATAGGTTTTGGTCAGGCATGAAAAAGATGACAAAACACAAGAAAAAAATGAAAGTAACATGTTCACAAACTAAAGCTGCAATGGCCATTGCTTATTTCTTTTACACATCAAACTACATGTTAAGCCTCCAGTCTGATCTCCATAACAAATTACTACTCGATCAAGCAGTGTAAGAGACATGATTCCACATTTCACATTCATGGTCAACCCCACACTTGTTCTTTAAACTTCAATGGAAGATAAAGAGTCAAATTTGAGTTTACGGCATATAACAAGGGATAATTATGCAGAAGTGCGAAAAAAATTCAACTCTTGGCCTACAGAATTGCACCCAATCAAACAAGGACCTTCAATAAGACAAGACAAAACACTTGCATCACACTTGAAAGTTTCATATTCAGGCCTCCAACTTTTTTATGTAAATTAAAATATACTACGTAGGACTCTCATAGTCTCCTTCAATATTAATAACAACATATGGTTACAAATCTTTCCTGAATTCAATATAAAATGCATCATAAATTATATAGTCGAGACATAATTCACAGTTGATATCTGATCAGCTTTTTCCTATTCTGTTCTTTTCTCACTTCTTTCACACTTTCTTTATCAAATGTTATCTATATAACAATGACTTCGTACAAACTGCCATCTTATATAATGGTACATATCATTACATTTGAATAAGAAATAACTACATGAAACGGTTAAAAGGACCAGCAAATTACCCAAACAACAATGTTTACAGCTTCATAATTACAATTTAATAGATTCATTCCAAAAGATATCCAGGCCAGCAGAACAACAACGGGCTGATCAATAGAAATACTCCACCTTTGTCATGTCACACCACCACCACAAAAAAACGGTGGGGAAGAGAAGAAACGAAAAGAACAAACAAACAAGAAAAAAAAATCCCACCTTGTTCATCTTTCAGTTGCTGTAACTTGTGAAGTTCACTTTTTTCAGATGTATCAAGATGTCGAACCTGTAAACAAAAAAAGAATGCATGAGATCATAAACACGAGACCCAAATATGCAGGACGATTAGCTTATGAGTTATAGCTAACAAAAAACCTGATAATGCAGGGTTAAATGCTCCACGGGAGAACTAACAGCTTCCCTTGACTTTGCACAGAGTCTGACAACCTGAGCGTCAACAAATTAGTGCATAGAAAGAATACAAATACTCGTATATATCTGAAAATTTTGTACTATTTATTTCGTGTCAATGAAAATTGAAGTCATTAAAATTTTCTCACATTATTTTCATAATGTTTAATGATAAAATATCACATAATGTTATATTCCAGAAGTCCAGAATGGGGTTTGTCTTGTCCTTCACATATAGAGATGTCCCACAAATGACAGAAATAACAAAATTAAAAAATATAGGGCATGCCACGTGGTGTTTAAAAAACATGCCTACATATATCAGGAAAATGTCCCTTGAGTGTCACGAAAATTAAAAATATATAGAAAAACTGAGATGTCACTCGTCCTAGAGTTTTTGAGGAGCATTTGCGTCCGCTGTTAGACACTGACACTCCAAGGGTGGTGTGTCCATGCTTCAAAAGTGAAAACTGAACATTAAGTCTTAAAATATAAGAGCTAATCAACCAGATAAAAATCATTTAACAACCTCTAAAACACATAAATAAAAAGAAGCATGAAAAAACAAAACAACGTGCATCAATAGTTTGAACATCATTATGATTTCATATGTCGTCATCATAAATAGCCACTACATGTCGCAAAGAATCACTGAGCATCTTAAACACATCGCCCCTTTCTCATAGTCATTCATAAGGTGCATGCTATGAGGCAAATATTCAAAACCAAAATCACGAGTTACAAAACTAGCTCTACAGGCTAAAGCTATCAAATTTTATTGAGAAATAACCACTTAATGAAACTAGGCAAAAGAAAACAAAATATTCTAGGAAAGGATTTCATAAAAGAAGCAATTTAGTACCTTCAAACCAGTGGCACTTATCTTCTCAGCTAGCTGGTCTACAGCCACGTTACTTGGAGCACAGACCAAAACCTGGGTGGAACATTTAATACCAGTAAATAGAAACAAAAATACATAGAGAAAAAACAATGAGTATTTTTCAAAGTGAAAGGAGAAAGTAAGCATTTCACATTTTGCAAGGCAAGGAGCAGCCGCGAGCATGGCAATATAGCTTTCATGACTTAATACTCATATTTTAAATCAAATAAAGGTGTCTGGAAGTAAATAAGTGTTTTAAAAATTTTGCAGATATAATTCACGATAGAATAGTTTAGCATCAGAAAAGAAAAGAAAATGAGAAGAACCTAATAGCACATATATATAATATAAAAGCCCATTGTTACTAGTCCTAAGGTGCGCCATAAGATATAAATTAATATTATGAGACAAAAATAAATTTTTCCCAAAAAATCTTAAATTTACTCTCTTAGCACTGGCTACCCCTAGACGAGTCTCAGAAATGCCCTTTTGAAACATTAAAAACCAGTAACTAATTTACCTGTCCCTGCCCTTGCTTGGCCATATGATACACAATTGCAGCAGAAGTGACAGTTTTTCCTGTTCCAGGCGGGCCTTGGATCAGACTTATAGGCTTTTGCAGGACACTTTTTACAGCAAAAACCTGCAGAAGTATACAAGTCAAAACACAGGAAAAACTCTTAACAGGGGAGGGGGAGTTCAAATGAATAATACCATTACATTTTCTATATAAGGAACATTCTGCAAATGCATTTCCAAAAATAACTCTCTGTAATCGATTAAAAGATCTACATTGATGTCTACAAAAACAAAATTATATGCTCTTCCTCGTATAAATGAGATGGATAGCCTCTTACACCAATTACTGTCTCATCATTTGTTATCAAACATCAACTTCAAAAATTGTACTTGCTAAAAAATACAATAAATACTTTTCATGGGCGATCATCTTCACTCTTACCAAAGCTATTTATTCTCTCACCTAACATCCTTATCTTCATGCACCAGTTCCTACTTTTCAAAGGAACTAAACACGTAGAGAGGTCTCTACGATCAAACCAGCTAGAACAAATTATTTGAAGCATATCCAAATCACCATACTTTATAAAGAATAAGATTCAGGTGAAAATTATGGATAACAAGACCATACTTGAGATGCATTGAGTTCTGGAAGACCCGGAGCACCAAAACGCCGAGGCAGTGCATTACGAACAATCTGAATCTCAACTTCGTGGCCTAGCAAGTGATGGTATATGTATCTGCATTGTGCAAAAATTTTAAGATAAACTCATCCCAAGGATACGCGTGCAAATGAAAGTGTTAATTATGTGGATCATTAATATCACCTGCAGACTAGCTTGGTCTAAACTAAGACTCTCAAAGCTGAAGTAATCAAATTCCCTCCATCACCCCCATCCCAAAGGCCCAAACAAGACAAAATTAATAACAGAAAAAATTTCAGAATATTATGAGATCTCTTGTCAACCAATGACCTTCAAGGCAGATTTTGAAGGAAAGGCTAATTAAGTGTTGTAGATCACCAGGAGTATTTCATGACCTACACATCACACCTCAGAAACATTTTTACTATAAATATGGAAAGGATGCATCATGCATATGCTTTTTTATGTAGTAGTTTGTAGGCAGTTACATAAGATGATATTGTTTTCACTTCATGCTCTATATCAGCTAAGGCGGAAAAATTACCAAAACATAAAAAGAAGGAAACAATCTTGGGTGAAGAAACCCAATCCAACATGATCCCATGGCTGAAGACTAGAGACAGGTTATCTAAAATAAATACTTGCAAAATAACTTGCCACGCATTATTGCATTGCGCCTTTTCAAGCCTTCTGGACATCACATGCCACGGAGCTTTTAAGAACAGAAACAGATTTCTCCTTTCCAAGGGAAGGGGGTTACAGCAGGTGGGTCCCCTTTCCTGGAATAGACAGATGTTCACTCTCAGGAACTCCATGTTCACAACTCCTCTCACCCCCACCCCCCGCACAAGATCTCAGTCTTTGTCCATACACAAGCATAAACAGAATAATTTATCCAATTTCTCTGTCTTAATACTTCATTAGACATTAAATAAAGTTAACAAGAAACAAAAATTAACACGTTCATCAACAAAAAAGAAGAACGAGATGAAGTGTGTAGGAAATGTGGCACTCACCCACTGACACTCGTTTCATCCACAGCAAAAGTCTTCATTGCTCCCTGCATCCGATCAAAACTCGTGCTCTTCCAAACAAAATCAACACTAAAACCATGGGTAACATCAACAGGTACACCCTGCAAGCAACATGAACAGAGTCATCAACACAGTTTCTAACTTGGATAAAGCAATGAAGACAAAGAAATATATAAAGCAGGGAAAAATACCTGACTAGCACGAAGCTCAAGAGCAACTTCCTCTTGTGCAGTCAATTTTATCTGAGGAAAAAAAAAAAAAAAGACGAGGGTTGAAAATATATAACATGTGAAACTGCATCTAAAAAGCCCAACAGACACGCAATCTAGATCCAATTATCTTCTGTTAATAAGATTGGAACCTGCTCTCGCCAACAAGATGGCAGATTATGTCACCAAAAATACATTCAGAAGTCAATGTGATTCGCAATTATATAGGTAGTCACAATGAGTAACAGAACACGGCAGGCAACTAAATATAGACAAAGAGGTAGCATACCACATGTCCAACAGACTGAAAAAATGGATGAGCTGCATCCCCTGAATAACGCAGCCGCAACTCATCACCAGGTACAAGGCGCAACTCATTATCTTCCTACAAAAGACGTGCATTTTTCATTTAAAACAATGAAGGCTACAAGTCAAAGAAACTAAAAGAAACACAATAATTACCTTTGGGAAAACAAAATATGCAATACGCTTTTTGTTGAGACCAATGTCCCATCGAATCGTTATATTATCTTTGCTTTGAGACTCCTTCATCATCTGCCAAACAAAAAGCAAAACTGAAATACTCATCGAATTATTGAAAAATAAATTTATTGATGCAAAGAGGACCCATATCACAGGATTGAAATGGATAACGTATCATAAAGAGTTCTTGCATTAGGACAAAGAGATCGGTTCATTCAAATAATTAGTGTTTTCTGTTTCCCATTTCTTTGGGATTTTCTTCTGCAAGAGGTAGATAAAAAAGGCACATGAAGATGTAGTTATACCTTATCATAGTCCGCCTCAAGCTTGATTAACGGTGCAAAAACGTTTTGATACTACAAAGAATTGAAGAGTATTAACATCAGTAAAACATACAATCATAAACACAAGTGCCACTTTTATGGATATCACGCAGAGATATTCGGGTGATCAAATAGACTGTACAGCTCAAATTCATTAAAAGCACCTGATAAGCATCCTCGTACTTCAAAGCTACAGGCTGAGGTTCATCGTCGACCCCAGGCTTCTCAAGATCTTCTAAGGTTGCATCGGGGTTTGTCTTCCAAAGCTCTTCTATTTTGTTTATTTGTTGTGCGCTAATTTGGCGAGCTCTCAACTGCTCTTGTTCAGATGGGACCTGAAATTTTGCAATCAATCGGAAGAAAAGGATAAGAAACACCATATAATACTCGGGGAAACAAAAATAAGAATTAACAAACCTTCACAAGCCACTGCAAGAAACATCTATCATCAATAAGCGGGCACCACTGACTCAGGTCCCAATTCATGTCTTTCAATGCATTGTTACCAAGACAAGGTTCCCTACAAAGCAGGACAACCACACTTTCTGTCTTTGCAGATATGAATCCCAGAAGGAAAACATTTCGGCAGCCACAGTTGTAGCACTCGAGTATTGTTTCTCCCAGGGGACTATCTTTATGAAGACAAACTTCCTTGTGTTTTGCTCTCACCTAGAAATGGTATAACAGAGCAAATCGAGTAATTGATCCCAGCATGAACCTTACAAAGTATGTTGAAAAATCAATAATCACATAATTCGCAAGCAACAAAATTAATAGAACCACCAGATATATGTAGCTTCTCAAACAAGCATGCTGAGTCACTGCTTCACTTACTTTACAACAAAATACTTCATCTAAAATTCTAAATGATCCCTTTTTCTTTAGAAATTAGCCCGATAAACACCAAATATATAGAAGTGGCAAACAAGATTTAGTAAGTGCTGTTTTGTGACTGGTGAAAATTTATGAACTAACATAACCAATCCCAAAAATTCACTCTATATATATGTGTGTGTATAATTGTCTATATAAAGGGGATGTGACATAGAGTGTAAATAATAATAACTTCTTTCTTTCAAATATCAATTCAGTGCAATAAAGAAGTGGTAAAAATAAGCTATGTATAGCCAACTTCTGGATTCTAATTATACTCTTAAGGCTCGTCTAGTAAGTAATCTTTCAAGAGTTCACCTCAGGCCAAGTGGTTTTCATTACAAGAACAAAGTATTAGTCCCCCACTAAACTCGGAAAAATCCTAGACCCGACAGCAGATATCACGAGATAATCCAAGATATGATCCAAAAGATCAAATTTGCATCCCATGCTTTGGTCATATGCAACAAACAAAATCGCACTTGAAAACATGGGGAAAACCATCACCAGCTCCACAAAATGGAAAAGAAAATCCAATAAACTGAATACCATCATGTCATGTGCTTCAATGGTGTCAGGAACTACTTCGGATCATAACCCCCAAATCAAAAGATTTCAGTCATTTGACTGTTTTCAAGAAGACTTAGCTTCAAAGAGGATGATACCTATGGGGCCTGGATATTGATAACTAACCCCTAACTATTGATACTCAAACCCATTCAGCCCCTTGTCTGCGACTTTTGATGCCCAAAGCGCAGGAACTTGTGTTTTGATAATGTCAAATAATTACTAAATGAAATTTTACGGCCTTTAACAAGGATTAGAAATTATTATTAGCCTCCTACGAAAAATAATATGGTAAAGAATAATAAGATTTTAATAGTAACATGGTTTGTGGGCAATTTACTGAAGTCCAATAATAGTTCTGTTATTTTAGACTGTTCCTGCTATGGGAGACCGTTGAGATCATTCCACACACTCTCACGCGTAGAAGAAAGCCAATCAAATCTAAGCAAAAAAAGAAATTTGAAAGAATAAGCGATCAGTCATTCCCCAATAGGTCCCATATACACTAATCAAACAAAACGGAGGCAGAGCAATATACATATAAACACATATGCACTGCAAAATAAAACTAATATATACATTTTTGTCCTCGTCACTCACCAAATGATTGACTATGTGCGAACCAGAAGTATTCCCGCGCGAATTACAAAACCATTTCCGGCAAGATGGGACATTGCAGCGAACCACACAGGCCGGGTTTGTAACACCACAGTACCTACAAGCATGCTCTGTGAAATCCCCCTTTCCGTACTCAAACCCGTCATCATCCCCGGTCTCTTCAAAAGTCAATCCGCTCATCCCTGCTGCCAACGCTTCCACCACGCCTTCCTTACTATTATTACCACTACTATAAATACCATTATTATTGATGTTGTTGCTACTTATTCCTCCTCCAGTACCACGGGGTTTAGTTGAGGGGGAAGCATCCAACGAGGGGGCTCGATCCGCAGTAGCGGTCTCGGATGCGGCAATTGAGTCGGAAGGTGTGGGCCACGCGGAGGAGGAGGAGGATCGGATAGGCTGTGAGAGCTCTGGGAATTCAGGGTAATCAAACTCCTCTCCTTGCGTGTTAAATTCCAAGAATGTGTAGGCGTCGTTCCCTGTATCCGGCTGCGACGCCGTTTCATACATATTGTTCGTCTGTGAATCCATAATCTAATGGGAAAATCAGAGCAGATCGGATATATATATATATAAGTGTATTTATATATATTCACGCGTGTTTAGGAATTTTAGGGAAAAGGAGAATTGAAAGAATAATGAGGGTTAGGGTTTGATGATGAGGTGGAAGGGGATAGATTCTATGTGAAATGTTTATCCAACACAAGTGGTGTACGATGAAGTGTCACATAAATTGAAGTTGGTAAAGCATTCTTTTAAAATTTATTTTTAATAATATATTTTTTAATAAAATAATATTTTTTATCACATCGATAATTATTTTTTACTTTTTAACTGCGTATTTTTCATCATATCCCTATTTAAAATATATTATTTCCTCAATAATATTCATCAAACACACTTGAAACCATTTTATATCGAATAAATTTCATACAGGGTCCTTGAAGTTGAGCGAAATTTTAAGTCGGTCCTAAAGGGTTTTTTTTTATTTATCATTTTACCAGTTTGATCATTGAAGTTTAGTAACGGTTCAAAATAGTGACTCGAGGTTGGCTCCTCGTCCTATAGGGAAGCCATTAGATGGTGATGTGGATCCTCACGTCCATTTCCAAATAAGCATGATTCACAAATTTAATTGACCATTTGAAAATTGATATTTCAAGAATTGAATCAAATATCAAAGCTCTGTTTGAAAATATAGAATCTAGTTTGTACCATTTTACACCTAGAAATAGGTATAATATGGTCTATTTTCTTGCTTATGATGCTACAGTTTTGAGAAGCTAGAACGAATTCAAAGTTGGTCTTTAACTTCTTCTTCTTTTTTATCAGTTTAATCGTTAGTAGATAACTGTTTAATGAGATTGACACCTCGTAAAGTATGAAAGACATTGAAACGATGAGATTGACATCAATCCATTAATTTAAGATGTCTAGAATTGCAAATAAGTTCATTGATATGTGATTGTTGGTCGAACAAATCTTTTCGATTATCCCTTTTTAATCCTATTCTAATCATCGCTCATTTTGCAAATGTGCTTTGATCCTGACTCCATCACTTCACCATTCACAAGCAAAGTAAAAAACAATACGGAAAAAGTAGTCCAACTAGAAAGCAAATTGTCATGTGTCATCGGGAAAAGTCGAATGCACATTGGGGACCATCTTCCACTACTAAATTTAATTAACTGTTTAATAAGGTGAAAAAGAAGCTCAAGTGGAACATATTTATCGCAAAAAAGTCGAATATCACATGTAGAGGGATCATCTCACATTACTAAATACAATAAGCTAACAAGGTGAAAAAGTAGTCCAATCGGAATGTATTTGTCCCTCGTGTGATCCAAAAAAGTTGAATGGCACATGTAAGAGGACCATATCATAGTGCTAAATTCAATTAATTGATTAACAGGGGTTTGAATTATATCCCAAAGCTACTGAGTAAAAATTCTAATGCTCAAAGCAAGTTTCAAGTATAGTAAAAGCAATACCTAACAAAAATTATTGCATTTTATAGATAGGAAAGAGTTCTCAAAAATCATAATATTACTAGAATATAACCCCAAATTATTATACCACAGGAATTTCAATACTGATCCAATAGATCGTGTCAGATAAATCAAAAACTCCCCTAAAAAATAGCCATCAACCGAACTTAATTTTATAGGGGGAATTCTCCACAGTTCATAAGCAATATATGTATTGTTTAGGCTACAACTTTTGTCACACCTCCAATTCTATCAAGCTCTTCCAAAGCTGCCCAAAGCTTTGGATCTTCATAATCTTTAATTAGAAAAGCAGGCTTTGCTTCCATCAGCAAGTGTGCAGGATTTCCAGTTGTCAAGCCAATAACAGACATCCCTGCAGCAACCCCGGCTTTTATTCCCGAAACAGAATCCTAGACAACCAAAAAATGTTTAAAATTTATGAAGTATGAGCAACTAATCTTAAAGGGAGTGTGGATGAGGTTAAACCTCAAATACAAATGTGTGATCCTTGGAGACATTGAGAATTTCAAGAGCCTTCAAATAGGGGTCCGGGAATGGTTTAGCATGTTCACAGTCACTTCCAAGAACTACGGTATGAAAGAAATCTGACAGTCCAAGAGTCGAGATCATCTGTTCAGCATTTGGTCTCGGAGCATTAGTAACAGCAGCTCGTTTCAGGCCACGGTCTTCTATCCATTTTTTCAGTTTGTACAAACCATTTACAGGTTTCAACTGCTCCTTAGCCAACCTGTAGTTTTCACTCAAAATAATATTTGTAAAGGCAGGTTAAGGAAAAAAGTTGCATTAAATAAAGGAGAAAAATAAAATTCACCTTCTGAACATAGCTTCCTTGTCATCACAAAATTTTACACCCCTTTCATAATCATCAGGGAAAAGAGTGGAAGCAATATCATCATTGTGCTTCCCAGCAATATTCTTGATAAAGAATTCCTCATCAATTGGGATGCCACCATTGAAGCCAATCTGTTAAATATCTCAGCATTTTTAAAAACCCCGTAGAACAGTGATGAGATGCATTGAAATTAGTTAGGTGTTTTACTCTCGTTTACATAATCTACAAGCACTTTACAAGAAACTTTTTCCATGCACAACGATATCTGATTGGCAATATAATTATAAAAGCAAATGACAACGAATAGTTCACACCTCCTGAAGCATTTCACGGAAAGCGTAATGGTGGAGGGGATCCGAATAGCACAAAGTTCCATCAACATCAAATAGCACTGCCTCAACAGGAGCAAGTTGAGACAGAGAACAATTGCTGTTTAAGAGAAAAAGGCATCAATGAGTTCTCCTTTAACTCTTTTCAACCAATAACATAAATATATTGTTCTCTTGATCAAAAAAAGCATCTCATTCGAAGTTCAAGAACTCTCTCATCAAAAATTTGTAACCACAGTAAAATAGCTGTAGAGAACCTCAAACTTCTTTCTACAACAAGAACTCACAAAATTGACAACATTGATTTCGAAAACATTCTTCTGATCACTTCCTTGGTAACTAATTACCACACAGGTTATTGGTGCTTTAAAAAAAAAAATTATTTTCAGCTCTACCTGAGGTGAGAACGATATTTCCGGTTCATAAAACATGGATCAAAATTTCTCCTCACATTTAGTATCTTCAAACCGTGATCAAATCCATCAGGCAAAAATTGGAATTTGCAAATGGAGATATTCGGGCAGCTTAATGTTTTAGAATAAAGTCATTTGGCATTTACATTGGTAGAAAAATCTCAAATATTTATGAAAAAATTAATATAATTGACATAAGCAAACATATTTAAGAAATAGTAGACTCCTGAAATCGAAAAAAGTAAGAATATATATATATAGCAAGACGTCAACATTCTCAAGTTATTACACAAGAATGTAGCAAATTCATCCGAAATTCAACGATCTATAAGCTAATGGCCATTTAAATTCATTCCAATAGAAAGAAACAAACAAAGAGTGAAAGATGGTTTATATGTATATATATAAATGTAAAACAGACAATTCAACAGCAGCCAAACAACAAACAAATTTTTATTAATAGAATCATGCATTGAATCAAAGCACAAAAATAGAGAATATTAGCATAACCTCACCTGTTTTCACCTGAAGAAATTGTCATCTTTTGATGCGTGCCACAAATTTCACGAAAGTGCGATGTATATTCTGATAATCTCCAGAGAAATCGGAATTTATAGATCTTAAAAAGAGCGGGTCCGGGTCGAGGACAGGGCAAGTCAAGGACTCATGGGTGGAGAAGGTGGAGGGAATCTTCCGCTGGAATCAAGCGTGAAGGACTCTCTCACTGGCTGACACATTTTTCATACTCGTGCTCAAAACAATTCATTTAGCCCGTGTTTGAACCCATTTATTTTATTTTTTTATTAAAAAAAAATGTGTTTTGAAATAGCCCGTGTTTGGACCCATTTAAAAAATTTTGAAATAATAATTTTTTGAAACATATATGATAAAAAAATGAGATAAAAAGTATTGAATTTATATGTAAAATTATTTTATGAAAAAATGTGTACTTAAAAATGAGTTTTGAAAAAATGGAATCCAAACAGAAGCTTAATCAGGTCACGCCATGATACACTCGCTCGCATATTCCTTGTTTTGTCTGGACTCAACTATTTAGCCTGAAAAATTATAGTCGGTTTCCAAATATTTGAACCTTGTGATATTAGATCATGAACCCTTTAATTTGTGGCATTATGGGTCTTTAACCTATGAAATGATGGTGATCGGGATCCTTTTATGATGGGGAATGTTAATTTAACTTAAAAGGTATTTTTTGGGCAAAAAACCATTTTGTCGATTTTTGGAATAAAATATGAAAAGAAAAGTAATGTAGAAATAAAAATAAACGGTACAACGATGTAACAAACAAAGACGAAAATGATCAAACTTAGATTTGATGAGCAGAACTTTTGGTAAATGTGGGAACATTCTAAGTTCGCATATATTACATGAAAATTTGAATGGATTTGGTGTTTGATTCACTTGAAAGGGACCAAATGAGGGACAACCACAGATAGTCAATTTTTATCATCGAAAAAATAGACCGACCAATTTTGGATGTCAAACGAAGAAATAGATTGCTCTGATGGTGGATCTGTCTTGCCAAAAATATGGCATGTAGAAAAAATCTTATGTACAATTACTTGATGACAGTAACAACTCCACTTGCACTGCAATTGTAACAATTGTTTGGGATGGGAAGGTGGAAGATAAATTTCATTTTTCCTTATTTTTATTATTTCCCTTAAATATTTATTTGTTTAATGGCCTCTTTGGTATGATTTTTGAAAAATTAAAAACCGATTCTAAAGTTAAGAAATTGTTTTTGAATATGTCTGGATAATTTTTTAAAAGCGCTTTGAACGGTTACAAGAGTTTTTAGAGAAAGATTGTCTAAGGTAGAATTTTCGTGAAGTCTTTCTACAAAAAGCAAAAGTTTAACCAAACAAGTCTTTAAGTCTCTTACAAAATTATTATTTTAATAGCATTTTAACTAGTTAATTAGATATGAGGATGATATTGTTTTAGGACGAACCTCACTAATTATTTAAAGGTTAAGGATAATTATGTTATGAAATAAATGTTGGGTAATATTTTATTTTAATAAATTAATAAAAATTTGAAAAATACAAAAAGTATATCACCTGACTCTTCCAATTTTTCTAAAATAAAAATTATTAAGTGCTATATTCCAATTATAATTTTTCGTTTAACGAATAAAAATTAGAAATAATCAATAAAAATAATTTTTAATATTAGTGGTTTTTTTGTAGCCAGAAATCAATTTTTTATTCCTATAATATTGGGTCATTTTACAACTTAAAAAATTGTGCGTAATATTATTGATATCTATTGTGAGAAAGCTTCATAGAAAAGCATAATATATAACACAATTAATAAAAAAAAAATTGTGTAAAATAAAACTAGCTACGTAAAAAATGCAATGAAAAGATCGATTGAATGTTAAGTTTATAGATGGATAGACGATAAGAAAGAAATAAAATTAAATTTTTAGATGAAAATGAAATAGTCGTTGAACTTTTGGAGATTAAAATTTTGATATGTAAAATTTCACGACTTATTACAAAAGGATGTGCATTTTTTCATAATGGGTATTTTAATCTATTTACCAATTTTTATGGATAGTCTTAAATTTTTCTAGTAAAAGTTGTTTTATATTACCACGCTATATAAAATATAGCATATTGAATATAAATTTAAAATATATGTGAAAACAACAATTTGAGATCTATAATTAATACTCACGTACATTCTATCGCAGCAGCAGTTTGCCTCAATTTCGGTCGCACATTGTAAATATTAGTCAATTACGAGTTGTAATTTTCATTTCTTGTAATATTTATTTCAATTCTAAAATAAATAGAAAATAAATAAATTTTAGTATGATTTTTCGGCAAGAAGACGTCTACTCGTGGTACTTAGGTTATTTTGTTTTATCTAGTAAAAGGGGTAATAGTCTTTCAAACAAACTTTCAAGCTTTCTAGTGTTAGCCACCTGCACTAGCCATTTGTAATTTTTCAATTGTGTTTCAAGCTTTCTAATATTTGTAATCAAAATCTCTTTCGTCCCGAGAAAAGGCGGAAGGTAGTCTAGCGGAGCAGACTACTGCCGCACGGTGTCCCTTTCTGTGCTAAGAAGAAAGGCAACCCGTGAAAGTTGGTATCATTTCATCTATTTATAATTTAAATTGACTATAAATAACTCTTAAACATGCTTTAAATTAAAAATTGAGTGATTATAAATGGCAAATTTTATGAAACATGTGAATAATAAGTGAGTAGTAATTGTATATCATTTCAAACGTATAGATAAAAAGTATATTTGATTACATTCAATTAAATTATAATTAATTCCCAAACATGAACTAATTATTTTTATAATATCAATTAGTCGTGTAGTAATCTCCTTCCTCGAGTTTAGGGTAAATTTCTTAAAAGGGAAAACTTTGAAAAGAGAGAATGAAAATTGATTTGAGAAATCTTGAACTCTTTTGCATGACTTTTATATATTAAAATATTTTCATATAAAATGAATATTGAGTTTTTGTCGTTTTAAGGACAATTTATCGTAGATAAATGTCAAGATATTTATACGCCTTACGTAATATTTTTGTTTTAACACGATAATCTTTCTTATCGAAACTTGAAAACTCCACGAACTTGACTAAAACCAACTCAAACAAAAGCCAAATTGCTACAAGCTCGACAAATTTGACTAAATGCCTCTTTATTTGACGCGTAAAGAATGCCTTGCTAAACAAGTAAAAAATTAGATGAGGTTCACTTTTATGTCCTTTCAAAGTGGAATATTTTGAAAATTTACTGCAAAGTGTTTTTTGTTTTTCGCTTTCTTTATGTGCACCACCCTGTCTTGACTTCATTACAATGAGATTATAAAGAGAAAAAGTATGATTCTCGTGAAATGTGTAGTTCGATTATATACTAGTAGAAAGGTGAATGAAGTTCGATTTGTACAATTTCTGAACTATTATCAAATTGCACAATTTTGAAAATTTTGAAAAAATTTCAAACCAAACCAAACAATTTTTTGTGGTTCGATTTGGTTTCAAACTACGATTTTAACGACATAAAAATAATACCTTTGAAACAAATGAAAAATCAATTACATATAAAAAATATATCAATATAACACTTAAATTGAAACATTCTAGACATAAACATTACAATAATAATATATTTATCTTAAAACATAAAATTTAAGCTTACGAATTCACTATCTTTAAAACATATAACAAAGATATATTGTGATAAACCATTACTTCCCTAAAGGATCCATAGACGGGCTCTAACAATTAAATTTGTTCGAGTGCAATGGACGATTTATTTTGGTTTTAAACGGTTCTTGAATATCGTAATCTAAATCGAACCATTTTCAAACGATTTGGTTCGATTTTTAAATTTTTGAAACCTAAATTTCGAACAATTCTCAAACTAACAATTTCAAAATCACGGATTCGATCGAGTTGACTATTTTTTTTTGTTAACCTTTAACCTGGTGTATGGGAATCAATCAAAATTAAGTATGACTGTGTAATAAATTTTTTTTTTTTTTTTTTGATACCCAGGTATCCCAGCTTACGCCAAACTATGTCCTGAACCACCCATCACCGGTCCCTCAGCAATGGGCGGAGGTAAACCGCGGTATATGCCCAAGTTGACCAGGGTCTGTGTACTCTTTATACTCTTGGCCCCAATGGAGCCTTCCTCCATGAATATTACATCACCGAACTGCTCCACCCACAAATGAGTATTACATCACTCAATTGCTCCATCCAGGATTCGAACTCCCCACCCTGGGATTGTAAGTCCAGCAATGCCCGTCCTTTGCCAACTTGGATGTGCCTCGGGGGGCGACTGTGTAATAAATCTTTGTCTAATTTCAAGTGGGTTAATCTCATTTTTTCTCTCGAAGTCCAGTGAAATCTCAGGATATCAAATTTGAATTTGTCGCAATCAAATTACTGAACTTCAAATCACTTTCAACGTTAGCCACTTTATTCGTGGAGGATCATGACATTAATTTTTTTTTTTTTTTTTGAAGTTTGATGATCCGAATGAAATAATTAAGACCCTATTTTGGTTTGGATTAAAATCCAATTAAAATCTTAAGTCAAAGTCAACAATTAATTTTAATCACACATTTTATTAATTGTTATCAAAATCTACTAAAAATTAAATTTTAATCTGTACCAAATAGGGGCTAAAATTATATGACTTGATTGAGATTTTAATGAAAGTTCAGTAGCAAAAAATATTATTAGCCCCTTAAATTACAAAATTTATGCTTTATATTTTTCTATAGCAAAAAAATTAGGCTCTGATTCCGCATCATTTCTTTAGCCCCTGTTTGACACCCATTTTGGGTATAAAAAAAATTCTAGAATAGTGATTGATAGAAGATTGTGTGGTTAAAAAGTAAGGAGAGTTTTTGGGCTTATGTGTAATATTATTTTATTAATAGAATGTGTGGTTGAAATGAAGAATGAGAAATAGAATGGAAAATAAAATGGGTTTCAAACAGGGACTTAGTGCCATTTTGACTTCTCGGACTTTAAAAGTCAGCCTCACCTATTTGAATTTGAGCATTTTAGCTAAAAACTTTTTTTTTTTTTTGTATTTATTTAAATTAAATTTTAATCAAGTTAAGACTTAGTTATCTCAACCATCACTGAATTTTTCTTAGGCTCTGTTTGGAGCTCATTATTGTACCAAAAGAATACATTTTTGAACCGTTATTGTACTATTTTCAGCCCCCTTTTGTTGACTTTCATCTCACAAGGTGGGACTCATTTCTATTGCTGTAATTTTTTTTTCTATTAATGAGTACAATAAAGAGCACCAAACAAGTTGTTAATGTTTTCCTGGTCACTGAATTTAAAAAACTACATCGATCATTAGTGAACTTTTGAAACAACAACTCCATCCATCACCAAACAAACTTCCATTAAAAAACTTGATGAACTTGATGATGTAGCGGACGAAATACACGACGTGACATGTTTGTGTAAGTGATTCAAGCCATGTAGGAAAGGTGCTAATGATGTGGATTTTTTTGCCTGGTGCTAGATTCGAAAACATGTTT
This sequence comes from Fraxinus quadrangulata, assembly GCA_903798255.1. Taxonomy (NCBI): domain Eukaryota; kingdom Viridiplantae; phylum Streptophyta; class Magnoliopsida; order Lamiales; family Oleaceae; genus Fraxinus; species Fraxinus quadrangulata. Next base: position 721 of record CAIGRB010129136.1, on the reverse strand, counting down.
TTATCCAAAAAATACAAATACTGGAACGTGACACTAAACAAACCAAACCAGCCACTTTATTTCCCCCAAATTGAGAAGAACTTGACCCCGTTGCCGGCTATAAATTGAAAGGCGGAGGCTGAAATTCGCCGGTGAACAATCGGAAATCGACGCCAAGAAGCTACAAATCGCCACTCCAGCCGGAAATCAAGACCCCTTAAACACCAAATCGCCGCCCTTACAAAATAGGATGCTGGGATGCTTCTGTAATGCTTTTGATGGAACCTGAGATGTTGGGATGCTTTTGTTATAGCCATGCTGATTTTAAAGTAATGCTTTTATAATAGCTACGTTGATTTTGATGGAACCTGGGATGCTTTTGTAATAGAAATTTTACAGTGTGTGATGTATTGTTTTTCATGCAAATTTTACAGCATGTGATGTATTGTTTTTCATGCACAGGAGATTTCTGGTTTCCAACATCTGATTACTGTACCGGTGACGGGATTCAATAGGTGTTCCAAACGAGTTAATTTAATTAACGCTCACCGAACTTTACTAAATATTAGGGGAACTTTCATAAATGGTCTTTGTCAAAGTTATAATTTGGTCTATCCATAAAAAGTCTCTTTTATTCTTAATGAAATGGGTTGTCAAATTTTGCAACTCAAATCATTTCTTCTAAAATAGTTTATAAATTAGTCATGTCTTTTATTTCGTTATATAGTTCCATCATATGATC
>CAIGRB010129128.1:0-24205 GCA_903798255.1 Fraxinus quadrangulata | reverse complement strand
ACGATAGACAAGAAAAAAATCTAAATTCGATGATTAGATATGCACAATTATATGTAACTTGGGCAGAAACTAAAAACAAGATAATTATATGCACATGCCAAAACTAAATACGGTGATTGAAAATTAATTGGAGCATTGAACTATGTGGGCTAATCACGAAAATATTGAAACAGTGAAATAATTCATACCTGTAACAATTCAAAATGTAATTTAATCACAATTTTCCAAAATAGAGGCTAGAGAAATATAATTAGTTTCGAAAAATATGATTAAACGTCAAATAGTCAATATCAACATGACATAAGTTATTCCTTCAGGGATAAACACTAATTTAAAATAATATATTTTTCGAAACATGTGCTACTTCGGGAGTACGTTGTATGTACTATTATTTCTTCAAAAGTAACATATCAATATTCTTCTGAATTATTGAAAATTATAATTCATACTCTTTAGGAGCAAGTAATATTCTTCTGAAATATTAATTATAATATTGCGCTACTTCAAGAGCAATAATAATTTATTTACTCATTAGGAGCAAATATATAGATCTTATAAATTTATGCTCTTTGAGAGCAAGTAATACTTTGATGCAATATCAATATTTACAGTGTTGTGCTTCTTCAAGATCGACAATACGATATGTATCAACTTAAGAATATAAAAAAAAATCTAAAAGTTAATTGAACTCACAAATAACAAACATCAATTTAATATATTAAATGACAAAACAATGTATTTAATAAACTATGATAATTATATAATCACAAACAACAAATAATTGATTACGACCCACCATAAAAATTGTTACCAAAACTGATTCATGTTCAATGAAGATTGGATATGTATAATTAAATTGCTGGAAGTGTCTTAAAGATAGCCACTGAAATTCGTGTCGACGACCCTATCCAATTCCTCATAATCACACTCATAAATTAACTAAAATTTTAAAAACAAAAAAAGATATCGTGCTGATAACGTGTTATAAAAGAGAATAAGATAAGAGAATCAGAAAAGTCAATAGACTTGTGTGTATTTTATTAAGAACTAAAACCCTATATTTATAGGTAAGAATTGGGGATACAATGGTAATAATTTCTAGGGCTGCATAGGTACAAGCGTCATTCACATTAAACCATAATTTACTTTCCTTTTACAACAAAAACATATTTTTTTATTTGCACATTTTATACGATTCGCAACTACTATTCATTTATTGTCAACAAATTTCAAAGGATTCACATCTTATAAATACTACCAAACATACTCATCCGACTTCAAGGAAATGCTAACTTATCTTTATTTCAAGAAATTAATGTCCATTTTGTTTCTGGCCTCCTCTTCTAATTTAACTTAGAAATCACCATTAAATCCCTAGTGCATCTCTACTTGGTGCAAACTTATATTATTCTTTATTCTGGTTACTTAAAAAGTTCGATCCGCTAGTCAAAGAAAAAGGGCACTATAAGGGCTAGCCTTGAGAATTTTGAGGCCCTAAATGATAAATTATTATGAGACCCTAATGTTTTTTAACAAGCGTGGCAATCTCTTTATCATCAACCGTGATCGATTCAAACCCAATTTCTCTATAGCTTTTGAAAAATAAAATGAATCCTCTTAAATGGTCTACAATAACGTTAATTTGAATATTTCTGTTTGTGAATATGTGCTTATTCTAATAACATTATTCTACACTTCACACCGAATAATCATCCCAAGTAGGAATTCAAATTTTGAATCATTAAATTAAATAACTTATATTTAACTTTCATAAAAATTAATTTATAAATTTAAAGAAACTTTATATGCTTAGCGAAAAATTATATAGCACTAGCACACAGTTTAATTTGTATGCCCATTTTATTCCTTAAACCAATGAGTTTGAAATATTTGTGGGAGGAACTGTGAACTATCGTCAACCAAATATTATGAAAAAATTGTGTACACAAGACATATATCAAGCACTTTCTCTTCCGACTTACGTCCCCTTCCGATCCAACAAACTCATCCGCAAGAATGTTCAAAGAAAGATTCATTGGATATGGAGGTTTTAACTTTTCATATTTTAAGGAAATTAAATACAATAATAATAAATATTTATTTGTGAAGTTATTCTATTTTTGAAATGTATAAGAAGATCATTATAAAATTGATATTTTTTTTTTTTAGAAAAAAGCACCTTTTCTTTTTTAGTCTCATCTCTCTAGAGATAAATAGGTTAATATGATTTTGGTTTAAGCAATAAAAAAAAATTTATCAATCAAAGAGTAAAAAGTTAAAAATAAAAGTTAAAAATAAATAAAAAGAGTAATGTTATTTGTCATCATGATGATGAAATATCAGTAATATGGCAATTTATTATCTCTTACATTTCTCTCTCTCATATCCTTCTCTCTCATAAAAATTAAACTGTTCAATTCCATTATTTCATATAAATTGTCACATTATCAATATTTTATCGTCATAATGATAAATAGCATTATTTAATAAAAAAATCATTTGAGCTTTTATTTCGTCAAGTATATTGTCTAGTTGGGTTGACTGGCTTAAGTCCATTAAGGATCTAGGTCCTCGAGAGCGTTTTAGGCCTTTTATTTAGTTCCATCATGTAGTTTTGCCGTGCCTTTTTAAATTTTTATGCCCCTCAAATCTTGAGGCCCTCGACCATTGTCTAGGTGGCCTTAGGCTGGATCGAGCCTTCACACCACACGTACAAATTCTTTTGAAAAAGTTTGGTGCATCCATGCTTGATATTAGTACTTTCTTACAAATTAATGATACGGAAGAGAGAGAAAAAGAAAATGAAAGAAAAGAATTGATACAGGATGTATTTGTGCCACATTATTTTGGAATAATATATTTTGAAATAGTAGATTGATAGAGAATATGTGGTTAAAAAAAATATTAATGTGATGAAAAATATTATTTTATTGAAAAATATGTGGTTAAAAATAAATAGAATAATGATAATGAGAATGTTAATGTAGCTCAAATATGGACATAATTCTCATCATTAATCTGTATTATGTACACAATAATATACAAATAGTATTACTCTATAAATAAGTACAACTACTAAATCCCATCAATTTTTTTTCTTGCTTAGAGTAGGAACACTTTACTAGCCTCTACTTTTTTTATCTACTTACTTAATGTTTTTGAATTCTTAAGAAAGAAGATGTTGCGAGAATTTATTAAATTACTTTTGGTATTAGAAAAATAGTAAATATCACGTAGTCATTCATACTTTCAAGGTTCTACCGTAGAAAGCAATGTCGTAACAAAAGATTACTATTCGACAAGTATTAAAAAAAGGAATATGTGTGAAAATAGCTTATATTCAATTATGTCGTGTTGAGAAGGTTCCAACAATTGATAAAAGGACTTTGCTTACATAATTATTGTACACAAGAGTGTCCATGTGTATAATGGCCCTATGGACACTCTTGTGTACAATAATTATGTACACTTAACATTTTTTCTTGATAAAATAAGTTTAAGAGCAAACACGAAGAATATACATTATAATTCCGTCTACACTTTATTTAGATGTCATATGCCCAACAATTTAATTTTTTATTTTAACACTTTAATTGGGCTCAATTTTAAAGTAATCTTATATACAATTAGTTATATATGTAGTTTTGCATGACAAATTAATAAACCTAACATTGATAACATAGTATGTTACCCTTGCGTCATGTGGTGGTAACGTAATAATATTTATTACCTTGGTGGTTTCAGATGGTTGTGTTGGCTATGAAGTTGCTGGTGGTTATAGATTGTGTTGGGAGCTCCTTTCCAAATGGGGTGGTGGTGACAAAAGGTGATGCTTTAGATAAACTAGTTTGGGGATGGGGGTGTGATGGATGGTGCAAAGGTGGCGATGGCTAAGGTAATTTGTAGATGTTACGTTTTTTAATTGTAAATGTACGATATCGTAACAAATAATATAGTGGATCTTTAAGTCTGGATTATCGTTCCCATGAGAACTATACTTTAGAACTTAATTAAACTTTTTAACTCCTATTTGACCAAAGTAAACAAAGAGTTATGCATTGATGTGAATTTTTTAATTTTAAACAGTTTAACTTAATTAAAATGCACAAAAATATTGGTTGAGATTTCAAATAATGGATGAAAATTAGGGACAATCAATTTCACATATTAATCATATTTAAGTCATAATTCAAGATTCAAGAGCCTATGTAGTGTTCGATCGAATTCTTCTATGTTATTCAATTTTGTCCTCTTGAGTTCTCATATATCTTTATGTGAATCTATCTTAATTAAATGAAATATTAGTTCTAAAAATTTATGTATGATCGCAATATTTAGTATATGTATATCAACATGTTATACTAAATTACCGGATGTTACTATATGGTCTAAATTTCAAATTCACCTCTTCTCTCTACATGTTATATTATATTAACGAATTTTACTATATGGTCTAAATCTGAAACTCACATCTTGATTCGTAAAAGATTCACAAAGTCATCAAATTAGTGATCAAGTAATTTAATACATTAAACTCATAGTAAAATCAATACATGAATGATAAAATACCAATAATCTTGAATAAAAGATATAAAGGCTTTCAAGTAGATTATATCGTTCACCCTAACATAAAATTTAGATACTCATAATAAATGAAGAAGAAAAACAAGAAATTATTGAGTAGATCACTAGATTTTGAATATAGATGTAGAAAAAGAAATAAAGCTTGCACCAAGATGCACTTCATCTTCCAATCAATGCTTCAAAATGTGAATTCCATGATATTTTCCTCTTTTGAATTGTGTTCTTCAATCTCTAGTTGTATTTTTGTTTCTTCAATGTATGGAACCCTTAAAATTTCCTCTTTCTTCTACTTATACTCCCCTACACGATTTTTCAATTTTTGGAGTCTTGGGCTTTTCGTGGGCCTAAACATCATAAGCCTAAAACAGGCGGCGCGGCGCCAAGATTTGGGTAGCGCCTAGTGCTAGGCGTTGCATTTCTATAAAATTTGGCTTCTTCCGGGTAAACATAGCGCCTGGGCACTAGGTTGTCGACGCTTGGGCGCTAACTCGGTGTTTCAAACTCTACATCTTCTTCAATATTTTTATTATAATTTTTTCTTCCAATATCCGATTATGGCGATTCAAAATATATTGGAAAGATAACCCCAAGGGCTACAACTTTACTAGAATATCTCTTTTTCAATTCGAACATTTATTGGGCCATATATGGGTCTCAATATCCAACTAAAAATATGGACATTCTTGTGCGATTGAAAATTGATTTATGAAAATATTTTGATCATATTTTCACTCCATTTGACTTTTAATTTTATCCAATTGACCCATAGCATTCTTAAATTTTCATCGTGGGCTTGAACAAAACTTTTGAGTATTTTCACTTTAGCCCCAAATTTTAGATCTTACCCATTTTCATCAATTTTCGCTTCTTTCTTTCAATTCACTTCCATTCATCGAGTTTCAGCTAATAACACATTATACAGTTAGGCTATAATTTCATTAAAAGAATTATGAAATGTCAATATTTTAAAACCCGAATAAGTGTATAAAAAGTACTTATCAAACACCCATAAAATTAAACATTTATTTGTTCTCAAACAAAAGCTTAATGTAACTTAACAAACACACAACACATGCAAAAAATTTTGATTAGATAACGTGCCATCTCATTATTGAAATCATTGTATCAAAAGGATAAATAGCTTCAAGATCACATTACCAAAATAAATTTCTACTTTCCAATGCAAAATTGATATCTTTGTGTGAAGAATTAAACATATCATTATGAATTCATAAGTTGGATTTCCTACTATCCCCACATCTCTAGCTTAGGCAAAATTTTACTAATTGCAGTTCTAGTTGACAATAAACAAGGATTCTCCATTAAATTTGATTGTTTCAATCTCTAAGATTTAATTAGACTAACAATCTCTTATCAAAAGTCAAATTTTCTTAAACAGATGTTTGAGACTTAACCAATGCATTTGATGTGTCTTCTGTTTCATGCACATGCTGTTTCTGATTCTTTTTTTCAACAATTTTTTTCTTTATTTAAAGCATTCTCTCCCTCAAACTTTCTAAATGACCTATGCAACAAACTTTTGACCGATAACTCATAAGTCAGATACCATAGGGTACTAGGTTTTAAAAATTCCTACAGACTTAATTGCTCGAGTCATAAAAGTTACGAAGAGAAATTTTCAAATAAAATATTTTTCATATCTTAATTAGTGCAATGTCCCTCATTTAACACAAATTCAAGCAAAATGACATCTAACTTGAGATTTGCACCCAATTGTTTCTTATTGACCTTAGACAATCTACACAAGATTTTTTAAATTTTACACGTGAAATCCCTATTTATTTCAATGTTTTCCTACAACAGTGAAATTCATTTAAATTATTCTAAAATTGGTCCAAAAATGTAAAATTTAGTAGTTTTGAGTTTAACATCTATGGTCCACTATTTCAACATATCCAATTATGAAATTAACACATTCCTATACAATGATTAACTTAATTCATGTGTTCAATATATATCAAAATTCACATGAAAAAATAAAAATTAATCTAAGCATGCAACTTATTAACCATTCATTGATCAATTTATGATTCAATATATTCATCGTTGCCAGTCGGCCAACTAATTCACACAAGTACCCAAAAACAAAATTATATTATTTTATATTATATTATTTTTAATTTTTTCAATTTTTCAAACTCTTTTTATTTTTTATTTTTTACTAAAACAATAAAAGCATACAAAAACAAATAAAAATGAAAACTCATGTTTTCCACCCCCATACTTAAAATAGAAATTGTCTTCAATATATTTAATATTAAACAATAAAAGCATACAAAAACACATAAAAATGAAAACTCATGTTTTCCACCCCCATACTTAAAATAGAAATTGTCTTCAATATCTTTAATATAAATTCGCATATAAAGTGGTGGGGGTAGAAAGTAAAAAAAGACTCCCCTGATATGACTCGTAATTCAATTGCTAGCTTTTCTATTACTCCTGTTAACTCCTTGATAAATATTGATTTAAATGTTCTGCGATGTGGTGTTCCTGAAAAATCAAATAAAACATTAAGAACAAATAATTGGAACAAGTGTTACTTAACTCTAACATCTAAAAAACCAACTAACATAACGAAAATCTAAGAAGAAATGGGGTATGGATGATGAGTCACAAATAACTTAAAATAAACTAAGTTATCCTAAAACTAAAAAATACAATAAATAAAAAGGAAGAAAGATTGAGTTGCTACTCAAGAAGTGCTTCTTTAACATCATTAGCTTGACTTTGTGCCATTTTTTGCACAAATAACTTAAAATAAACTAAGTTATATACATTTTTTTGCTCTCCATATTTTAATATTTTCATTTTCATCTTTATTAAGAAGTCCACCAAAATTTGATTTTCTATTCTGACAATTTCGTTGATCAGGTGGCTCTTCTTCATCAATTCTAAAACAATGATTTTTCTAGGAAAGTTTCTCAAATGATGTATAAATATTAAATATCTCTTGCTTGTCCTCCGCCCGCAATATTAACTTACTCTTCTCCATGTCAATCAGGGTTCTACCCGTTACTAAGAATGNATGGCCGGCCCAATATAATTGGAATGTCGAGATCATTTTGTATATCCAGCACAATGAAGTCCACCAGAAATATTAAATTTATTTATTTTATGAGCACATCCTCAACTTTGCCACATGGCTTTGAAATTGATGTATCGGCTAGTTGTAGCGTTATTGATGTTGATTTGACTTCACCCAATCTCAATTTTTTTGTAAACAGAATATGACATTAGATTTATACTAGCACCCGTGTCACACAATGCATTAATAGCACAAGAATTTTCAATTAAAATAGACAAAGTAAAATTCTCTGAATCTTTCAACTTGGGAGGTAATTTGTTTTGCATAATTGCACTACTTTTCTTCGTTAATGCCATGATTTCAAACTTCAAAAGCTTTTTTTCATTGTCAACATCTCTTTCAAAAATTTTGTGTAGCTTGAAATTTGTAATATCGCATCAATCAACGGAATATTGATCTTGAGCTTCTTGTGAATATCAAGAAAATTTTCAAATTTTGTGTTTTGTTTGTTCTCCTTGATCCTCTGAGGGAAAGGAATGGGAGGCACGTAAGCCTTGACTAGATTTGGTGCCTTAGCACTGGATGCTTTTGTACTTTCTTCATTCTCAATTGAGGTGGGTGTAGATTTTTCTTCCATTATAGCTTCATCAACATCTTCTTGGTCATCTTGTCTTTCGAAAAAATTATAGCAGCAGTCCCAAACCTTTTCATTTTTTGCACACTTTACCTTAACCTTTGTTTTGTGTTAGCAGAAGTCCCAAACCTTTAGAAAATATGCACCGGAGGTCCAAATAGATGGTTTGACCGTTAGTTGACTAAGCAAATTGATTTTGACCAATTCTAGTAAGGGTAAAATGGAAAATTTGCATATTTAGCCTAAAACAATTAAAAAGATAAGATAAACCACCACCACCGGAACACTGCCATTTCTCTTCCCATCGCCTTTGTGCCGCACATTGCCGACACCGCCACCGCCTGCTAACTGTCGGATGCACCCTCCTTTGTACCGGTACCACCACCACCAAAGTAAATCGCTACCACCACAATATAAAAATTAGCTCTACTTCAACTGAGATCTTCATTAAGGTTTAGGGCAAAAAAGTGACCCATAAAATCCAACACAAGTCAAATTGGTGAAGACCCATATTTTCATTGGACACACCATGAAGAGTAGGTGCTTGTGGTGGTTTTTCGCGATCATGCCACCACTAGTGCCGAAAAAACCATCTGAAAATCGTGCAATGGCTGCGCTCGAAGATGTAGTTTGTTGGTTTTGTTTCTGTGCATTTAAGGATGATTGATGATCATGGACAGGGGCGCCTTGATGTGTATAATTACCTGGAATGTTGAGCATGACATAAGTGTTGCCGAAATTGGAGATTTCGACTTTTTTTGGGACTTCAGTAGGCTGTTTTAACTCAATTTTTCAGCAAGTTCAGGTGGGTTCGAAGAAGGGTGTTGGGTGGAAGTTGTAGATGGTGATGAGTGCTTTCTAGTGGTATATATGTCTAGCAGTTTACATGGTGGCTGGCCGGAGTTGAAGGTGAAGATGGCATGGAGATGGGGGTGGGTGGGGCATATTTTTTTTTTTTTTTTAGTTTAATTGTTATTTTAATTGTTAATAATATTTGGAAAAATATAAAATGCAAAGTTACCATTTTGTCCTTAGTAAAATTGGTCAAAATCAATTTGATTGGTCAACTAACTGTCAAATAGATGGAAACCATCCCTTTGGACCTCCAGTGAATATTTTTTATAGGTTTGGAACTTCTGTTGGCACAAAATAAAGGTTAGGGTAAAGTTTGCAAAAAAAAAAAGGGAAAAGGTTTGGGACTGCTTCTGCAAATTTTCCCTTTTCTCTTTGATCATTTCACAGTAATATCTGGTAATTGTACCAAATCCTTGTAGTTATAGAATGGATATTTTCCTCCATTGACTTCTTTTAAAGTCTTTGGGGGAATGGAAGTGGGGGTACATATACTTTAACTTCTACAAGAGCCCTGAGTTGTATTGGTTGGCAATGATTCCAGTGGACGTTCTCCATGTTTTTGAGCAATTTGATCAATTTGTGTCTCCAACTTCTTGATAGATGCTTGTTGATTTTGAAAATTAATATCAATCTATTGGAATACTTTATCTTTTTTCTGCACATATTGATGAAATATCTTCCCGAAACTTGGTTTGTTCTCCTATCGGGTATTATTTGAATCATTCCCGTGTTGATTATCTAACAATCTGAAGTTCGGGTGATGTCTCCATCCTGGGTTATATGTTTGCGAATATGGGTTAAAATTGTGGGAGCCATTTTGAATGAAGTTGATTTATTTTTTGGGAAAGCCCACAGACATACAATTTGTTGCTAAATGGTTAGCTCTACAGTTTTCACATGATGGACCATCCATCAATGCATATGCTCATCTCATTTGTGATTTCACCAACAACTCTACCTACTTTGTAAAAGTTGCTATCTGCGCGTTGATAGATGTTGTATTATCTAATTCATACATCTCAAATGCTTCAGTGGTACCATTCTTTCTGATGAAAACATTGAATATGTAGTATCAATTAACTCAAATAAATTCATGATTTGTTGTACTGATTTTCCTATAATTGATCCACCAGTAGATGAATCCACATGAGATTTTGAAGTGGTAAGAGTCCCGTGTAAAAGTACTGCACTTAAACCTATTGCGATTCCATGATTTGGACAATTTCGTAATAGCTCTTTGAATCTATTCCATGCCTCGTGATAGTTCTCTCCATCTTTCTGTTGGAAAGTTTGAATTTTCAATCTGATTTTCACTTCTTTCGTGGGTGGGAAGAATTTATTGCAGAATTTTCTGTCAGTTCTTCCCATGTAGTAATGCTTTCATGAGGTTCGGCGCCTAACCACTCCAATGCAGCATCTCTCAATGTATATGAAAATAATCGCAACTTAATAACATCTTCAATAACCCCTAAAGCATGAAAGTTTTTAATCCCCGGAGCGTGGAAGTTTTGACAATTTCTGAGAAATCTTGAGATATGTGTGTTCGGATTTTCATGAGGTAACCCGTAGAATTGGAGAGTTTTGCCTATCAAATTGATTCACTATGCCCTTATCTGAAAATTATTTACCCTGAAATATTGATACACAATATTGGAGTGCACATTCACGACTATAAGCGTCAAGAACCTTGAAACTGGTAGGTCTCCTTTATTTATTTTCCCTCGATCCTGTTGGTGATTCGGTGGAGCAGCTAATCTTGCAGCTACTTGTCCAATTGGCTGAATAGGAATAAGAATATGAATATTTTGATCGTCAGCCATTTGATGTTGCTATTTTTGTTTGTGTTCATTATGTCTTCATCTGAAATTATGCTTTATTTTTGAGTTAAACGGTTCAAGATCGTCATCTTGGGTATGTAGCATACAACAAGACACATTTTTCTATAAATAGAAAACAAATAAACAAATCAAATAATAGTTAAAAATAAAATCAACCAAGACTAAAAATAAATAGTCCCCGATAACGGCGTCAAAAACTTGTTGCGTTTTTCTATCGCAAGTATACGATATTGTAACAAGTAATATAGTGGACTATTGACTCCGGATTATCGTTCCTATGAAGACTATACTTTATAACTTAATTAGATTTTTCTAATTCCTATTTGACGAAAGTAAACAAAAAGTTATGCGTCATGTAAATGTTTGATTTTAAACAGTTTGACTTAATTAAAATACACACGAAGATTGATTGAGATTTCAAATAATGGATGGAAATTAGGGACGAACAATTTCACATATTGATCACATTTAAGTCCTAAATCAAGATTCAAGAGACTAATTCTTCTACTGTATCCAATTTACCCCTCTCGAGTTTTCACATATCTCTATACGAATCTACCTTATTTAATGAAATATTAGTTCTAAAAATTCAAGTATGATCGAAATATTTAGTATATGTAAGATCTACACGTTATTCTAAATTACTGGATTTTACCATATGGTGTAAATCTCAAACTCACCTCTCGATTCGTAGAAGATTCACAAAATTATCAAATTATGATCAAGTAATTTAATGTATTAAGCCATAGTAAAATCAACATATGAGCGATAAAATACCAATAATCTGAATAAAATATATAAATGTTTTAAAGTAGATTACATTGTTCGTCCTAACATAAAGTTTAACTGCTCATAATAAACGAATAAGAAAAACAAGAATTTATTGAGTAAATCATCGAATTTTGAATATAGATTTAGAAAAAGAAATAAAACTTACACCAAGATGTACTTCATCTTCCAATCAATGCTTCAAAATGTGAATTCCTTGATATTTTCCTCATTTGAATTGTGCTCTTCAATCTGTAGTTGTATTTTTATTTTTCCAATATGTGGAACCCTTAAAATTTCCTCATTTCTTCTATTTATACTCTCCTACACGATTTTCCAATTTTTGGAGTCTTTTCAGAACTTTTTGCGGGCCTAAACATCATAATCTTAAAACAGGCGATGCAACGCCTAAGTGCTAGAAGGTAGCGCCTAGGCGCTGCGATGTAGATCCGGGCAGTGCCTAGGCACTGCATCTCTATAAAAATTGGCTTCTTCCAGGTAAACATAGCGCCTGAGCGCTAGGTTATCGGTGCCTGGTCGCTGACTCGCTGTTCCAAACTCTGCGTCTTCTTCAATATTTTTGTCATAATTCTTTCTCCTAATATCTGATTAAGGCGGTTCAAAATGCATTGGAAAGATAACTCCAAGGGCTACAACTTTGCTAGAAGTAAATCTTTTTCAATTCGAAAGTTTACTGGGCCAAATATGTGTTTCAATCTCCAACTAAAAATATGGATATCTTTGTGCAGTTGAAAATTGATTTATGAAAATATTTTGACTATATTTTCACTCATTTTGACTTTTAATTGTATCAAATTGACCCATAACATTCTTGAATATTCATCGTGAGCTCTGACACAACTTTTGAGTATTTTCACTTTAGCCCCCCAAACTTTGGATCTTGTTTTTTCTTTCAATTTCACTTCTATTTATCGAGTTTCACCTAATAACTTATTATATAATAAATTAGGCTATAATTCCATTAAAAGAATTAGGAAATATCATTATTTTAGAGCCCAAATAAATATATATAATGCATTTATCAGTAGATGATGTTGGTTTAACAAAAAGTAAGACTAACACAATATGTTACTTGTGTAAAAAGGAATGTTTATAAATAAAAATAACATTCGTATAACACAACATCAAATCCTGTAAAATGCAAGTTTTTCAATGAAATGAAACAATGTTTTACCTTATAAAACTTTGAATTTTAATAAAAATATACACAACATGATGCCCGTGCAAAAAAAAAAAAAAAAAAATCAATATATGGTAAAATAATATGCTACTCGTGTAAGTGTTTTCCAAAGGAAAAAAATGAAATATTAATTTTTAAATGAAAATGAGGTATTTCTTGTAAAATTATAAAAGCAGGTAAATTGTGAAAAAAAAAAAAGGATTTTAATGAAAATAAGGTTTTGTTTTAGAAAATTAAAAAGTAGGAATTTTTTAGCTCTTCAAAGAAAAGTAGGGAAAGCATCAAAATTATGCATCAAAATATTTGAGGCCCGTTAACTACGACATATAGAGGTCGGCCCAATTACGATTTTTCATTTATTTATTTGGAGAAAGTGAAGTCAACTAGTAATTTTCTCGACTTTTACAATTTTATCATTTATGTTATCATATTGATTGGTGTGGGCAGATGAAATATAAGCAAATCAAATTTTGTTAATTTCCAATAGTATCACGTTGCCTGCCTATTTTCTTTTGAAAAAGTTTGTGCATCCATGCTTGATGATGTGTACAAATTAATGATATGGAAGAGAGGAAAAAAGAGAAGGAAAGAAAAGAAAGTCAATTGATATAATTCACATTATCAATCTGTACACAATAATGTATAAATAATATTACTCTATAAATAAATCTGACTAATTTGTCCCATCAATTTTCTTGCTTAAACGTTGCAAGTATTTCAACATTTTCTTAGGAAGTATGAACACTTTATTAGACTCTACTTACCCTTTTTTCTATTTACTTCGGATATGTTTGATAGCTATGAATTTTTCATGGAAAATTTCCATGTTTAGGCTTGTTTGACAGTCTTTTTTTTGCCATGGAATTAATTTTTTCACTTGTGTCCACACGTACACATTTTCTTTGAAATTGTGGAATTGCTTTTCCCACCATTTTGGTGGAAAAATTTGAATTCCAGCTTATTATTATTATTATTATTTGATAATTGGAACAAATTTTATAATCAATTGTAAAAAAAATTCATTTTAATGGACAATTCCATGTGAAACAAAGTCAAACGAACACTAATTTCTAGGAAATATATATATATATTAACTTTTTCGCAATGAAAACAAATTTTATAACAAATTGTGAAAAAAATTATCACTTTAATGAACAATTTTCATGAAAAACAAAACCAAACGAATGCAAAAAGATCCAAAATTTTAAAATTTTTCGGATGAAAAATTATATCAATCAAACACACTTAATTAACAATTCACTGAAAAACAAGTTTTAGACAATTATTTTTTCTGTAATTTATTTATTTTTCACCCATTTTTCACCAAGCCATCAAACGGACCCTTAATGTTTATGAAATCTTAAGAAGAAGATGTTGCGAGAATTTATGAAATTACTTTCGGTATTAGAAAAATAGTAAATATCACGTAGTCATTCACACATTCAAGGTTCCACCATATAAAGCAATGTCGTAATAAATGATTACTGATTTACAAGTATTAAAAAAAAAAAGCATTTATGTGAAAATAGGTTATATTTAATTATGTCGTGTCGAGAAAGTTCCTACAATTGATAAAATAAGGTTCAAAGGAAATACGAAGACTATAATGAAGTTTATAGTGAAATTCGAAATAAACAAATATTGATTTAAATTACGGTTTTCTCAATTGTAGTTTGGGATTCATGTTTTCAAATATTAATGTTTTATACTCAATACATTTTACTATTCAATGTATAGGGATAATTGATACTAACCAACCTTTTCCACCTTCTATTCCACTACTTATACTAGTTTTTTACTGTTTCATTTTCTTAAATTAACTTCGTAGTGTCACTATTTGATAGTAATTTGTAGCCTATATAAGTCCACTAATAAATCTCATATAAAAATAATTAGTTGATAAATAAATATTACTTGTGAGTTCATTAAAATATATGATTGAAAATGAAATTTGACCATTTATAAATAACTCAAAGACACATTTGGTTGGATTTTTGCTATTACTGTTTATAGAAGAGATCTTTGATCTTAGATCGTCTTTCTCTAAAAAACTCTTATAACCAGACAAAGTACATTAAAAATTATTCAAATATCTTCAAAAATAGTTTATTAATCTCAGAAGTAGATTTTTTTTCAAAAATTCTGTCAATCAGATCCTTATAAATTTTGCCAAACGGAGGTTAACACAAAGGACCAAAGGCAACAATTATCATAGGGTTATTCTTGTGCCGCCACCTCCCTATTATGTGCCCCTTTATGTTGATAATTATGTACCACAAGAATAACACATTATCATATATCCTTCTACTTATATTTTTCCAACAAATTAAAAAGAACCTAAAGGAGAAATTATAATTTTCAAAAGTTGCGTGAAGAAATGTGTGGCAAATAAACAACCTGATTATTTGTCTTATTACTTTATAAATGATATTCTAAATATTCTTTCTTTTGGAAAATCCACCGAGAGGAACAAAAATTAATGCTAATGTTGGTTGGGGTGGGGTAACGTTGTCCGGTTTGAAAACTTTCACTGCTATTAAATTGTTTTAACTTCTCTTAGCTGTCGGCATAATTGGTCCATTTCAATACTACACGACTCAGATATTCTCAAACCCTTTCGAACAAGCAATAGACATTTGGATTCATATTAAAAAATGATAAATTAAAAGGATGAAAAAATAAGTGACTTGTTTGTTAGAATAAATTTCAAAATATGGACTTTTCATTTAATTGCAAATTTTATGTTGTATAAAACGGGTTAGATGTATAGCTTCTAAGGGTACTATAATTAAGCCCAATATGTCGAGTGATCACTTGGACCGTTTTACACCTTAGGTATATATGGTTATATCCTATATAATGTGGTAATTTAAATATGCGGATCAAAAATATCTAAACCCTAATTATGGTTTGAGTTGTTAATGGGACGGCTAGGTCCCCTCTCCTCTCCATATGTTTTATTGACTTATCCCATTGATGGCTACTACTTTGTTGAGGAGTAAGATGAGAAAGATCTAGCTGCTAATATTTACATTTAAGATATCTTTTGTAGGTATCTCTTGAACTATGAATTTAAAGATGTTGTTGATCATGAAAAATGAGCCAATAGAATCCGTGTCACGTGCCCTCCACATGGACCTCCCTCATTTGTTATGAAATTAATCGCATATATATAGAAGTGAAAATGGGCCAAATGGGCCTAATGAACCGAACCCAAACCCAATATGAAATATTTTATGGGTATAACAGCCAATCTATTAACCCCGAAAAATGAGACAACATATATAATTCTTGTTTCTTAGCATAATAATTATTAAATACAATAATTGGTATCAGAGCCACATGCTAAAATCAGGATCCTTCGTTAAATAAATAAATACTGTTTCATAGTTTTTGTATTTTCATTTTGCGCAACCAAAACTCTCTAAGTCAAATTTGCTGAAATTTATTCTAACATTCTCCCACTTTGGCGAACATTTGATTGCTATTAAATAATAAAAAAAACTTTTGACTTTCGGGTTAAAATATATGTAGGTGGCCACACATATATAGTTTAAATGATAACACCTTAGAAAACATAATCTGGTCCAACAATAATGTCATCGTCAAACATGGACGTCATTACACCATTTAAACGATGTAAGACTATTGATTATTTTTCTTCATAGTTCCATAAGGGCAATAAATCACAGCACAATAAAAGTTTTGGAGGTCAGACTTCTAGTGGTCCTAAAGAAACTATGAAGAAAAATGATAAATGTAAGTTTTGCAAATAGAATGGTTATTGATAGAAAGATTGTTTTAAGTTTAAGACTTGGTTATAGAAGAAGAAGAGCTCTGTAGGGGTTCACAAGCAAACGGAGGTCAAGTGAAAATTAAGTGAGCTTGTGTGTTGGGACTGGAGTTCAAGTGATTGTTAAGTTCATAAGAGTAGCGAATTTGTCTTTGACTACTTTTGGTGAGTCTCGTGTTACTAATTTGGCAAATAAAATGTCTCTAATCTGTGAATCATCCTCTATGTTGTGGCATAAGTGGTTAGTGCACAATTCAAGAGAAATGATGGAGAGATTGATAAAAGTCGGGATAATTCCTGCTCTAGTCTTCTCTGATTTCGATACTTATGTAAATTGTATAAGAGGAAAGCTGACTAAGTCCACAAGGAAATGTTCAATTAGGAGCGATGGTATTTTGGACTTGATACGTACCGATATTAGTAGACATTTACCTTCCACCATATGTGGAAACAAATATTTCATAACTTTCATTGATGATTTCTCGCACTATGGATATGCTTACCCAATTAAAGATAAATCTCATGCTCTTGCGACATTCAAGATTTTCAAAATGGAAGTAGAAAAATAATGTGGGAAAAGTATCAAATTTGTAAGATATGACCATAGTGACGAGTACGAGAAGTATGACGAATCTGGTTAAAACATGGGTAATTTTAAAAAGTTTTTACAAGGGTATGGGATAACGCCTCAATATATCATGCCAGGACACCCGAACATAATGACATTTCTGAAAGACGTGATCGAACTTTGAAGGATATAGTCAGGAGCGTGATGAGTGGAACAAATTTACCAGAGTATCTATAAGGTGAAGTCTCGAAAACTGCTATGTATATTTTGAATAGAGTTCCAAGTAAAGCTATTCCAAAAAATCATTTGAATGAACTTTTTGTTGAATCGAATCAAGTCGTTGTTCCAGTTCATATTATACATGAAAGAGTTGTTTATCAGCCAATTGAAAATGTTAATGAAGAATCGGGACATCAAGAGGAACTTCCAGTTTTCGAGTCACAAGTCAGAAGATCGCAAAGGGGAATGAGGTTTGCATTGCCCAGTGATTACATGGCATATTTATTGGATAGTAATTTTAAGATTGTATATATTGTTGATACTATTAGTTTTAATCAAGCATTGACAAGTCCTGAATCACATAAATGGATGGTAGATGAAATGCATTCTATGGAACGAACTGGTTGAACTTCCTCTAAATGCTTACGTCATAGATAACAAGTGGATCTTCAAAAGCAAATTGGATTCAAAAGGGAATGTTGAACGAAAGAAGACAAGATTGGTGACAAAAGGGTTCACTCAACAAGATGGCATTGACTATAATGAAACCTTCTCACCCGTTTTGTCCTAATATTCTTTTCGAATTATCATGGCACTTGTGGCATACTATAATTTGGGGTTTCATCATATGGATGTTAAGATAACCCTTTTGAATGGAGATCTTTCTAAAAAAGTTTACATAAGGCAACCTGAAAATTTTGTTGCAAAGGGAAAAAAAAAACTTGGTATGTAAGTTGAAACAATCCTTATATGACCTCAAGCAACATCTCGACAGTGGTATTTGAAGTTTGATGAGGATGTAACTTCTTTTGGTTTTGTTGAAAATACAGTCGATCAGTTCATTTATCTCAAGACCATGGGAGAATTTTTTTTTTTCATGTATGTTGATGACATTTTGCTTGCTAGCAGTAACTTGGGGTTACTTCATGAGACAAAGAAAATGTTGTTCGCTAATTTTGATATTTAAGATCTTGGATAAGCTTCTTATGTGTTTGGTATTGGAATACATTGAGATAAAAATCGTGGCTTGTTGGAACTTTCTCATAGGGCTTATATACAACTTGTTCTAGAAATGTTTAATATGCAGAACTGTGCATCTGGTGATGTACATATCATAAAAGAGGATATATTTAACAAAGCTCAATGTCCAAAAAATAAACTAGAAAGAGAATCTATGAAGATCATATGCTAGTGATATAGGGAGTTTGATGTATTCTCAAGTTTGTACTAGATCAGATATAGCTTACACAATCATTGTCCTTAGTAGGTTTCAGTCGAATTCAGGACAAGAATATTGGAAAGAAGTTAAGAAAGTTATGAGATACTTGAAGAAAATTGAAAGTTACATGCTTACTTTCTAGCGTTCAAATCACTTTGAGGTGATAGGCTACTCAGATTCTGATTTTGCTAGATGTCAAGATAATTTGAAATCAACCTTAGATTATAATTTCATGTTGGCTGGTGGTACTATATCGTGAAAAAGTGTTAAGAAGACTCTACTATGCAGGTTGAATATGTGACACGTTATGGAACTATAGTCCAAGCAATTTGGTTAAGGAATTTTATTTTCGGGCTCAAAGTTATTGATTTCATCTCGAATTGAATCACTATTTACTGTGATAATAGCACAACGATGTTCTTTCCAAGGAATAATAAAATTTCGGGTGGGTCAAAGCACATTGATATCAAATATTGATTTCATCTCGAATTGAATCACTATTTAATGTGATAATAGCACAACGATGTTCTTTTCAAGGAATAATAAATTTCGGGTGGGTCAAAGCACATTGATATCAAATATCTTACCATGATTATTATTAAATACAACATTGTTATGTAACAAACTTGAATAAAAATGTCTTATGCAATGAACTTTCATGGATTTACTCTTTAATCATAAAAACGGTTAGTTTGTTAATATATATGAGTGCACGAGTAATTCACATACTTCATCGTGTTATCTTCTCTTTGAAAACCCACAGTACTCTACGCCTATATTTTATGTTCTTTTATAAAAAAAATTAGGACGGTACAATGAAAACTCCAATTAGATATCCATATCACATGTTATTTTTGAGAAAAGAAAAAAATTACCGTAAATTTCGTGTAAAAACTAAACGTTGGAACCAAGAAAATGTCCATGTCCATATTTTTGCACTACAATTTAAGGAGATTTTGTGATGTAATCAAAAAGGTCCAAATCCACATATTGTATTGAAGTCATCAACTTATTTTAGTGGCTTATTGATTCACCATAAACATGGTTTGAACCGGTCAAATGTCTTCAACCACCTTCAGAAACTTCTAATGCGGGCTGCCAGAAAACTGCGATATATCATGCGCGGTGTGTTCGAATCAGTTGAGGAGGAAAAGGCAGGCGTGGGTGCTCAGAAACTGTCGGCATATCTTCCACAAGTATTGTCTCGAGAAGTGGCTATCTTATGATGGCTGCCGATTAACATGTCCTCTTTGCCGGGCTTCTCTACAGCCTCGTCGCTGTCGGAACCACCGCACTGGGCGGTGGAGCGTATGCTCTATATTTATTCGGGGATGATGATGATCTGCTTCCTTGATCCTCCAATCATTTCTCTCTCTTTTCGTTGAATAATGTTTTACGTTTTGGAACTTGAGATTTTGACGTATAATTTACGTTTGGAATTATTTAATTAGCTTAAATTGTATTTTTCAATTTTGTTCCTTGCGGGCCGTACTGGGCCTAATTTTCCCTATATCCTATATAATGTGGTAATTTAAATATGCGGACCAAAAATATCTAAACCCTAATTATGGTTTGAGTTGTTAATGGGACGGCTAGGTCCCCTCTCCTCTCCATATGTTTTATTGGCTTATCCCATTGATGACTACTACTTTTGTGAGGAGTAAGATGAGAAAGATCTAGCTGCTAATATTTGTATTCAAGATATCTTTTGTAGGTATCTCTTGAACTATGAATTTAAAGATGTTGTTGATCATGAAAAATAAGCCAACAGAATCCGTGTCACGTCCCCTCCACATGGACATCTCTCATTTGTTATGAAATGAATCGCATATATATAGAAGTGAAAATGGGCCAAGTGGGCCTAATGAACCGGATCCAAACCCATTATGAAATATTTTATGGGTATAACAGTCAATCTGTTGACCTCGAAAAATGAGACAACAGATGTAATTCTGGTTTCTTAGCATAATAATTTTTAAATACAATAATTGGTATTAGAGCCACATGCTAAAATCAGGATCCTTCGTAAAATAAATAAATAAATAGTGTTTCACAGTTTTTGTATTTTTGTTTTACGCAACCTAAACTCTCAAAATCAAATTTGCTGAAATTTATTCTAACATTCTCCCACTTGGGCGAACATTTGATTGCTATTAAATAATAATAATAAAAACTTTTGACTTTCGGGTTAAACTATATATGTGGCCACACATATATAGTTCAAATGATAACACCTTAGAAAACATAATCTGGTCCAACAAAAATGTCATCGTCGAACATGGAAGACATTACAGTATTTAAACAATGTAAGACTATTGATCATTTTGCTTCATAGTTCCATAAGGGCAATAAATCACAGCACAATGAAAGTTTTAGAGGTCAGACTTCTAGTGGTCCTAAAGAAACTATGAAGAAAAATGATCAATGTAAGTTCTGCAAATAGAATGGTTATTGATAGAAAGATTGTTTTAAGTTTAAGGCTTGGTTACAGAAGAAGAAGAAGAAGAGCTCTGCAGGGGTCACAAGCAAACAAAGGCCAAGTGAGAATGAAGTGAGCTTGTGCATTGAGATTGGAGTTCAAGTGATTGTTGAGTTCATAAGAGTAGTGAAATTGTCTTTGACTATTTTCGGTGAAGTCTCGTGTTACTAATTTGGCAAATAAAATGTCTCTAATCCGTGAATCATCCTCTATGTTGTGGCATAAGTGGTTAGGGCACAATTCAAGATAAATGATGGAGAGATTGATAAAAGTTGAGATAATTCCCGCTCTAATCTTCTCTGATTTCGATACTTGTGTAAATTGTATAAGAGGAAAGTTGACTAAGTCCACTAGGAAATGTTCCATTAGGAGCGATGGTATTTTGGACTTTATACATACCGATATTAGTAGACCTTTACCTTCCACCATATGTGGAAACAAATTTTTCATAACATTCATTGATGATTTCTCGCACTATAGATATGCTTACCTAATTAATGATAAATCTCATGCTCTTGCGAAATTCAAGATTTTCAAAATGAAAGTAGAAAAATAATGTGGGAAAAGTATCAAATTTGTAAGATATGACCGTAGTGGCGAGTACGAGAAGTATGACGTATCTGGTCAAAACATGGGTGATTTTGAAAAGTTTTTACAATGGTATGGGATAACGCCTCAATATATCATGACGGAACACCCGAACATAATGACATTTCCGAAAGACGTGATCGAACTTTGAAGGATATAGTCAGGAGCGTGATGAATGTAACAAATTTACCAGAGTATCTATAAGGTGAAGTCTCGAAAACTGCTATGTATATTTTAAATAGAGTTCCAAGTAAAGCTATTCCAAAAAATTGTTTAAAGGAACTTTTTGTTGAATCGAATCAAGTCGTTGGTCCAGTTCATATTATACATGAAAGAGTTGTTTATCAGCCAATTGAAAATGTTAATGAAGATTTGGGACACCAAGAGGAACTTCCAGTTTTCGAGCCACAAGTCAAAAGATCGCAAAGGAGAATGAGGTTTAGATTGCCCAATGATTACATGGCATATTTATTGGATAGTAATTTTAAGATTGTACATATTGTTGATACTATTAGTTTTAATCAAGCATTAACAAGTCCTGAATCACATAAATGGATGGTAGATGAAATGCATTCTATGGAACGAACTTGTTTAACTTCCTCTAAATGCTTACGTCATAGATAACAAGTGGATCTTCAAAAATAAATTGGACTCAAAAGGGAATGTTGAACGAAAGAAGACAAGATTGGTGACAAAAGGGTTCACTCAACAAGAGGGCATTGACTATAATGAAACCTCCTCACCCGTTTCGTCCAAAGATTCTTTTCGAATTATCATGGCACTTGTGGCACACTATAATTTGGAGTTTCATCATATGGATGTTAAGATAACCCTTTTGAATGGAGATCTTTCTAAAAACGTTTACATAAGACAACCTGAAAGTTTTGTTGTAAAGGGAAAATAAAACTTGGTATGTAAGTTGAAAAAATCCTTATATGACCTCAAGCAACATTTTGATAGTGGTATTTGAAGTTTGATGAGGATATAACTTCTTTTGATTTTGTTGAAAATACAGCGGATCAGTTCATTTATCTCAAGACCATGGGAGAAATTTTATTTTTCTTGTCATGTATGTTGATGACATTTTGCTTGCTACCAGTAACTTGGGGTTACTTCATGAGACAGAAAATGTTGTTCGCTAATTTTGATATTTAAGATCTAGGATAAGCCTCTTATGTGCTTGGTATTGGAATACATCGTGATAGAAATCGTGGCTTGTTGGGACTTTCTCATAAGACTTATATACAACGTGTTCTAGAAAGGTTTAATATGCAGAACTGTGCACCTAGTGATGTACATATCAATAAAGGGGATATATTTAACAAAACTCAATGTCCAAGGAATAAACTAAAAAGAGAATCTATGAAGATGATACCATATGCTAGTGCTGTAGGGAGTTTGATGTATGCTCAAGTTTGTACTAGATCAGATATAGCCTACACAATCAGTGTCCTTCGTAGGTTTCAGTCGAATCCAGGACAAGAACATTGGAAAGAGGTTAAAAAAGTTATGAGATACTTGAAGAAAATTGAAAGTTACATGCTTACTATATAGCGTTCAAATCACTTTGAGGTGATAGGCTACTCAGATTCTGATTTTGCTAGATGTCAAGATGATTTGAAATCAACCTTAGATTATATTTTCATGTTGGCTGGTGGTACTATCTCGTGAAAAAGTGTTAAGAAGACTATAGTGGCATCTTCTACTATGCAGGTTGAATTTGTGACACGTTATGGAACTATAGTCCAAGCAGTTTGGTTAAGGAATTTTATTTTCGGACTGAAAGTTATTGATTTCATCTCGAATCAAATCACTATTTACTGTGATAATAGCACAACGGTGTTGTTTTCAAGGAATAATAAAATTTCGGGTGGGTCAAAGTACATTGATATCAAATATCTTACCATGATTATTATTAAATACAACATTGTTATGTAACAAACTTGAATAAAAATCTCTTATGCTATGAACTTTCATGGATTTAAATTATTTTCTTTTTAATCAATGCATTATGGTTTAATAATGCTCTTTTGGCATATATATGTTCAAGAGTTCTTTAATCATAAAAATGGTTAGTTTGTTAATATATATGAGTGCACGAGTAATTCACATACTTCATCGTGTTATTTTCTCTTTGAAAACCCACAGTACTCCACATCTATATTTTATGTTCTTTTATAAAAAAAATTAGGACGGTACAATGAAAACTCCAATTAGATGTCCATATCACATGTTATTTTTGAGAAAAGAAAAAAATTACCATAACTTTCGTGTAAAAACTAAACGGTGGAACCAAGAAAATGTCCATGTCCATATTTTTGCACCAAATCCACATATTGTATTGAAGTCATCAACTTATTTTAGTGGCTTATTGATTCACCATAAGCATGGTTTGAACCGGTCAAATGTC
>CAIGRB010129119.1:0-14256 GCA_903798255.1 Fraxinus quadrangulata | reverse complement strand
ACAATGCGGGAAGATGAGATAGATGACTGTGCTTAGCGACGGACTCAGCACTCGACGAGGGGGTGCGACCGCACGTACTGGGCTCTGCCAGAATAGTGGTCACTAGTCAGTAGAAGGAAGAGGAAGAACCGAAGAAGACGAACAAAATTCTTTCTGGTTTTTTTTTCTTTTTTTAAGTTTGGGTTTAAAATGCTGTGGACTTTTAAACTGATAGTGTTGTCCAGGAGATGGGAAATATAAATCTAACAACGATGCAACAATACGGGCAAAATCGAGGGTGATTGGTTTGAGAGTTATCAATTGAGATCGCCCAGGTTTTCTTCAAGCATCGTGCTTCAAGTTTGTAGTTGGTCGACTTTCTAGTTCCTACAGAAGATGTAAAACCATGGCGCTAAAGGAAGGACCCCTTGTTACCAAGTATTATGAATACCAAATTGAAATAGCATTAAGTGACTATTTGAATCGTACAGAGTTTAAATTATGATTAAATTTTGCATCGAATGCTTTCATTTTATTAGATTTGATACTCTTTTAATGAATTGGGTTGTGACATGTGTCGTTTTATTCCTCGTAAGGAAAATAGAATTTCCGACGAACTCCTTTCTTCTGCTATTTCATACTCGATTGTGCAGAATTAAATGGACTGTAATCCTCTGTTTATTTCATCAGCCCTTTTTTCCAATCTAGCTTAATGAAGGATCGACTAATGCTATAAAATGACAACTCATGGAACCCCAGCAAAATCCAGCCTAGTCATAAGAAATTGGAGTTATCCCTTTCCTTTCAAGAGAGAGAAAAATCTTGGAAATAGAACCAAATCCTTCATCGTTACACAAGTTTCACAAAACAAACTGCAAAGCTGTCGTGGGCCTGTTTTTCCAAATTTTCTTATTCACGAATTTGAGTGATTGTTACTTTATTTAGTTGTAAATGAATTGGATTCACAAATTCAGTAATTATACTATAAATATTATGAGAAGAAAGGTTGCATCTAAAGTAACTGAAAAGTTACTTATTTAGCTGGAGATTAAATTAATGTTTCTTGAAACTCTCCTTTCCCTTATTATATTCCTTACCACCCAACTTTTGGTCACCAAACATGCCATTTTCCCTTTTATACGGTTGAAACTGCGTAAACACAATTGCCCAATCGATTTAGGTCCTGTTTGACATGACTTTCGAAAAGTCAAAAAGAGCTTTTAAAACTCAAAAATTGCTTTTGAACACGTTTAATTATAAATGTCTATTTGGCATGAGTTTTGAAAAACTTAAAGGAGCTTTTGAGACTTAAAAGCAATTTTTAAACTCGTTTGACTAATTTTTTGAAGGTGCTTTTGAGAGTTTTTTAGATAAAGTTTATCCAATGTGACTTCATCTAAAAGTATTTTCGGAATATATGAATTTTTTCAAAAATTATATTTCAAACAAATATTAAAGTAATTTGTTTCAAATTTTCTTTTAAAGAAAGTAAAAGTAAAAATAAGTAATGCCAAACGAGTTCTAATTTTATTAAGGTGTTTTTCTAGTTAGAAAAACTTTCACAATAATAAAAGAAAAGTACTTCTAAAAATTAATATAGAACTTTTATAAAAAAGAAGCAAAAATAAAAGGAATATCAAATGAGCCTTGAACTCGTGTTTCAAAGATTCATCCACTCATGGTCCAGCTTTTTAACAGTTAGTTTGATACTCTCTTATCTTTCAGAAACTAAGTTTTTGTGGGTCCCCCATCCCATGTGCTCTCTCTCTCTCTCTCTCTCTATAGCAGTTGCAATTGCATCGATCCGCCCCACCGGCCACCCCCCACTCTCTTCTCCAACTCTCGCTCTCTCTCGCTCTTCAGAATCCAATGCTAATTTGCACTCAAAAAACCTCTGCAAATTCTGTAAAAACAAGAACCTAAAAAGCTTGTTTAGATGAAGCCTCCCATTTTTGGTTTAAAGCTTCAAGCTTTTTCACTATTTCTTGGTGTTGTGTGTTCAGCAATTCTGTTTGTTGAGTCTCAAACAAGCCCAGATGATGCTTCCGCCATGTTGGCTCTCAAGAAGAGCCTCATTTTACCAGAAAGTCTCGGGTGGTTGGACTCGGATCCGTGCAATTGGAACCATGTGGTTTGCGCGGAGAAACGTGTTACCCGGATCCAAATCGGGCGCCAGAATGTTCAAGGTACAATCCCTCAAGAACTATCGTCTCTCACACAGCTTGAGCGATTAGAGCTTCAATGGAACAATATTTCTGGACCTTTACCAAGCTTGAAGGGGTTTAATTCACTGCAAGTGTTGATGCTTAGTAACAATCAGTTTAGTTCCATTCCTGCTGATTTTTTTACTGGCATGTCTTCTTTGATATCTGCTGAGATTGATAATAATCCATTTTCTGCTTGGGAAATCCCGGAAAGCCTTAAAAATGCTTCTACACTTCAGAATTTTTCGGCTAATTCCGCAAATATTACTGGAAAAATTCCAGCATTTTTAGGAGGTGATGAGTTTCCTAGTTTAACAAACTTGCATTTGGCTCTCAATAACTTGGAAGGGGAGTTGCCATCAAGTTTTTCGGGTTCCCAGATCGAGTCTCTGTGGTTAAATGGGCAGAAACTTGGTGGAGAGATTGGTGTTATACAAAATATGACATATTTGAAGGAGGTTTGGCTTCATGGTAATGGATTTTCTGGTCCATTGCCTGACTTTTCGGGCTTGAAGAATTTGGAGAGCTTGAGTTTGAGGGACAATTCATTTACAGGGCCTGTTCCCTTGTCTTTGGTAAATCTTGATTCCTTAAAGGTTGTTAATTTGACTAATAATTTGTTGCAAGGGCCAATGCCAAAGTTTAAAGAATCAGTTTCTGTGGATATGACAAAGGATACCAATCGTTTTTGCTTGCCACAACCTGGTGATTGTGATTTTAGAGTGAATACTTTACTTTCTATAGCAAGATCAATGGATTATCCTAGAAAATTTTCTGAGAATTGGAAAGGGAATGATCCGTGTACGGATTGGTTGGGGATTACTTGCAACAATAGGAACATAACCGTTGTTAACTTTCAGAATATGGGGCTTACAGGTACGATTTCTCCTGATTTTGCTTCACTCAAGTCGTTGCAGAGACTGATTCTTGCTGATAATAATCTTACTGGCACTATCCCGGAGGAGCTCACCACTCTGCCTGGACTTACCAAACTAGATGTATCAAACAACCAGCTTCACGGGAAAGTGCCGGCTTTTAGAAGTAACATCATTGTAAAGACAAATGGGAATCCTGACATCGGGAAGGATAAGAGTGCTTCAAGTTCTCCTGGTATGACTTCTCCCAATACACCCAATTCTGGTTCTGAAAGTGAGGGTGGCTCACAAAAGGATCAGAAGAAATCTCGAAATTGGATTGGAGTAGTTGTATTTTCTGTAATTGGGGGTATCTTTGTGCTTTGTTTGATTGGAGTGGCAGCTTTATGTCTGTACAAGAGCAAACAGAAGCGTTTTAGCAGAGTTCAGAGTCCAAATGCTATGGTAATTCACCCTCGTCATTCTGGATCAGACAATGATAATGTAAAGATAACAGTTGCAGGATCGAGCATCAGTGTCGGTGCTATTAGTGAAACTCATACCGTTTCAACCAGTGAAACCAGCAACATTCAAATGGTGGAAGCATCGAACATGGTGATCTCCATTCAAGTACTGAAAAATGTTACCAACAATTTCAGTGAAGAGAATATACTAGGTCAAGGAGGCTTCGGGACAGTTTACAAAGGAGAATTGCATGATGGAACAAAGATTGCTGTAAAAAGAATGGAAGGTGGAGTGATAACTGGGAAGGGGCTAGCTGAGTTTCAATCTGAGATTGCTGTTTTGACCAAGGTCCGACATCGGCATCTTGTCGCACTTTTGGGATACTGTCTTGATGGAAACGAGAAACTTCTTGTTTATGAATACATGCCTCAAGGGACACTAAGTAGGCATCTTTTCAACTGGGCGGATGAAGGGTTACAACCATTGGAGTGGACAAAAAGATTGACCATTGCTTTAGATGTTGCTAGGGGAGTAGAATATCTCCATGGCTTGGCCCACCAAAGCTTCATACACAGGGACCTAAAGCCATCCAACATTCTTCTTGGGGACGATATGAGGGCCAAGGTTGCAGATTTTGGCCTTGTACGTCTTGCTCCAGAAGGGAAAGGCTCCATTGAGACAAGAATTGCTGGAACATTTGGATACCTGGCACCTGAATATGCAGGTAAAATTTTCTTGAGTTCAATTATGATCTTTGTTAGTTCTAATTTTCTATCTTATGCTAAAGTTTAAATCTTATACCTAACTGACATCTTCGGTATTACAATTGCTCTGTTCTGATTGAAAATAAATCAGTGAAATTGGTTCGAAATCCACACTGAAAAATACAGTATCATTAGCATAGCAAAATGAAAACAATAGGTAGTAGCCTTTTTCTATTATATACTATTAGTAGGCAAGGTAGTTATATCATCAATTTTTTCTGGACTTCGGGATTTCTTTTGGAACTGTAAATTTTTTCACTAAATGTGAAAAATAATCCAGGGAAACCAGGTAAAATGATGGTTTTTAGCCTGTGATACATAACCATGTTCTATTGGTAGGAAGAGCATTAATCTCCCTTAACAGTTATTTTGGCTTAACTTGAAATAACATATCGTGCCTGGCTGATCTGGTTTACTTTCTGCACGTACAATTTTCTAGCCTTTAAAAAAAAAAAAACAGAGGAATGCCAGCCTAGGATAAAGACTGTGCTTAAATGGAGTGAGATTTTAAGCAACAAATTTCTTATTGCCTTTCTGTTTCTACTTCTTCAACAGTGACTGGAAGAGTGACTACGAAAGTGGATGTTTTCAGTTTTGGTGTGATCTTGATGGAACTGATCACTGGTAGAAAGGCACTCGATGAGAGCCAACCTGAGGAAAGCATGCACCTTGTGACATGGTTCCGGCGAATGCACCTGAACAAGGATACATTCGGTAAAGCCATCGACCCCACAATTGACCGTAATGAGGAAACTTTAGCCAGCATCAGCACTGTTGCTGAACTGGCTGGCCATTGCTGCGCAAGGGAACCATATCAAAGGCCAGATATGGGCCATGCTGTCAACGTTCTTTCGTCTCTTGTAGAGCTCTGGAAACCATCCTATCAATGTTCCGAGGACATATATGGAATTGATCTCGATATGTCTTTGCCACAAGCACTTAAGAAGTGGCAGCAACTTGAAGGTAGCCATGCAGACTCATCATCTTCATCCTACTTACCGAGCTTGGACAATACACAGACTAGCATACCTACGCGGCCGTATGGATTTGCTGAGTCATTCACATCAGTGGATGGCAGGTGAAAAAGATGGCGGCATGATCATGGCAATTATATAACTTATTTTACTTGTTCATTCGATGTGGTTCTTCCTTCTGTGATTTAATTCTTGACGTTTAAATTTTTTTTCCATGTTTTCTTGGTTTTTAGTCTTCACTATTTTGAGTAATGTAGTTTGATTTCTTAGCTTCTTGAAGATTTAGAAATGGATTGAAGGTTTCTCATTTATAAGTTTGTTTTATGCTTGCTATATTTGCCTCAGTTGTGGACTTATATCGAAGGCAAAACGTGCTCAAATGTTTATCCAACTAGAGTGGATCGTTCATATTACAGTGTTGTACGTATTTAATTAAGCTAAAAAGCTAACTAAAATTTAAATTAAAATCAACAATTAATTTTAACAATACATTTTATGAAATCCATAACTTTTTAATTGTACATTTAAGAAAGTTGATTTTTATATAAACCAAATAGGGGTTAGGAATATGTGTCAAAAGGGTCTGCATCGAATTATTTATTCAATGTGTATACAAATGTTTATCCAACTATTGTAGTGCACTATCATTTACTCGAATGGCTTTATTCAATTTGTACACAAATTTTTATCCAACTATAATGGTGCTAGGTTTATATGTTCAAATATATGTGTTGTGTCATTGCATCAAAGAGCGAAGCCTACCAGGCTGATGACCTGAGTTCGAGCCTTCTTTTGGAGAAGTATTAAAATTCCATGTCCTTTTTCAAAAAAGAAAAATACTTGTGTCTTGTCGTATCAAATAGACTTAAGAATATTCGTTTTCCAACTAGCGTATGTTGCATATATTCTTGTAACGAGAAACACAAGGGTTTGTCAAGGCTTGATGGAATGGTCCATGCTAATCTATAGTGGACTGCTCTAAGGTAGGCCTCAGTGGTCCATCCGACACAAATATTATCGTCTTGTGTCCTTTATATTATCACTTTGGGTCTATTGAGCACGCAAAAATAAGCATGACAAAGAGATGAGGGATATCGGCTAAAAATAGTACTGATAGAACCAATCTTGTTTGATTATGCCTCCTCCCTCATTTTACAAAATTTATTTTTCTCCAAACTTATTTTTAATCACACATTTTTTTCAATAAAATAATTTTATTGTGACTTATAATTTTTCCTTATTTTTTAACAAAACATTCTCTAAAAATCACTTTTTCCTTGCCAAACATGACTAAATAAACATGGAAGTGGAGTACAGAAGGATGTAGCTGTCCCTTGTACAAATTGTTATCCATTTGTGTGTGTGTGTGTTTTTCTAAGCTGTCATGTCTCTCTGCGTTTATTTCTTCTTTAATTTAATGGGGTGGACCAGAAAAACACATGGGGGCAAGTGTGCAAGATCCTGTTCTCTAAGCTATCTCATATAAGAGGCCAAGGTCCCCACCCATATCTTATTTCTTCGGACCCTGTGATCCTGAAAAAGAAATAGCTATTTTTATATTTATACGCATAAATAATTCTAAGTTTAGCTTAACCAAACATGGACTCATTGTATATATACAAAATATGTCCTTAATGATGCACCTACATTAGCTTATTCCTTAAAGAACTAAATTTTTATTATTTTAAAAAGAGAAAGCAGCTGTAGTAGTTTGATTCCAGACCATATCACACATGCAATGGAGTACTGGAGAACAAATTATATACAATTTTAAAAATATTTTTTGAATTTTAGTACGCAAAATTATCTTTCAACAAAAGCATTTGGAAGCATTCAAATTTTATGAGGGAAGAACATAAACTGAAGTGGCATGATTTTTACTTTCTACAGAAGAACTTTTAAAAAAAGCTACCTTAATTCTTTTTCTTTTGTTTTTTTAATTTTGAAAATTAAATTTTAATAGCACTTTCTACTCCGAAGCTTTTAGAGGATGCTGTTATAATTTTATAAAACTTTAAACTTCAAGAAATTGAAAACCTAATCACTTAATTGCAAAAATCCTCCATGTCAAATTACCAAAAGAATTATTAAATGCAGAACATACTTTAATTCATTGTGAATAATTCTTTACTACTAGATTTTGATTTCGAATCTTGAAGTTCAACTGCAATCTCTTCATATTTGGCTTCTTAAACTTTAATATTGAGTATTGGCTCTTCTTGTTATTGACTTTGGTTTCTTGTTTCATAATATTGATTGCTTTAATTCCTTCTTCTAAATTGTTGATTTCATGTTCTTGATTGTGAATTTTGGATATTCATTTTCTATATGTTTTCTCTTTATATTTTTGTATGGATGTGATAGCGCAAAAAATAGAATCACATATAAATTGGGGATCATAATCCTATTTATATTTTCATATGTATTCGGTTCATCGTAAAATACAACATTAATAGATCAAGTCTCTACATATATTTAACTCACACCTTATTTAAGCCCATGTTTGACACCCATTTTGTATATAAAAAAATTTTTGGAATAGTGATTGACGGAAGATTGTGTGGTTAAAAAGTAAAGAGAAATTTTAGGTTTATGTGTAAAATTATTTTATTGATAGAATGTGTGGTTGAAATGAAGAATGAGAAATAGAATGAAAAATAAAATGGGTTTCAAACAGTGTCCAAAGCCTAATTACTTAATTATTTATTAGATCACTTTAATTTTTGGTTTAATCTTAAAATAGTCTTTATACACAATTAATTACATATGTCTACCACATGATAAATTAATATTTTCCCAACAATATCCTATTTGGGCTACATATGTTACCTTATAATGTATATAATCTTATAAGCTCAAAACTTTTGCTATCATAATCAAAATCATCTCCAAATAATCTCATCTACTAATTATGTTAATATATGTTCAAAGTTATCTTCGTTACAAGTATCAGAAATGGTAATGTATATCAACACATCAAATTACATAGATCAAGTGTGGACATGTAGCGTGAAAACTACACGTAATGTGATCCAAACATGTATATTTCAAATTGGTCCTACTTTATTCTTTAATGAGATTAAATTAAAACTTTAATTAGATTGAACGGATTATTTTATTTATGCAGAATAACCTGAATATCTATACACATAAGATGTGTCTGAATCAAATAACAACTAAATACAAACTCCTACTAAACTGTTATATCATCAAAAGTTGTAATACCTACATGAGCAGTATGCTCATAAAAGACCATGGGTGGTAGCTCTTTAGTAAACGGATCCATGATCATGAAATTTGTCCTAATATACTTTATAGAAATCTTACCACTCTAAATTCTTTCATTAATAACTAGGAACTTGATATACATAAACTTTGACATCATAGAGTTCTTGCGGGAATACAAGACTGTTATTGTTACAAAATAATTTAAGTGATCTTTCAATTCCATCCAAAATGTGTAGCCTAGTGAAAAAATTCTACAGTCATATTTCATGATCAGAATATCCAATAATCTCCAATTGGTCTAATTTCATGTATGTGATCATGCAATTCTTAGTTCCATATAGATACTAAATAACCCGTTTGGTTGTTTTTCAATTATCCATCTTGGAGTTACTTAAATATATGTTCAGCATTCCAACATTGAATGTTATATTCAAATGTGTGCAAACTTAAGCATACATTAAACTCCCAACTACTGAATCACAGGAGATTCTCTGTATTTCTTTTTTTCTAAACTTATCCTTAATGCGTTGATTGAGATTAAACTTGTCTCTCTTAATAATAGGAGTATTATCTGATTTATATTCCTACATTCTAAATCTTTTAAGAATTTTATCGATATAACTCTTTTATAATAATCCAAGAATACCCTGAGAATGATCTTAATGTATCTGTATCCCTAATACAAAAGAGGTATCACCAAGATCTTTCATTTCAAAATTAAATAACAGAAATCTCTTGATTTCATTCAATAAGCCTATATTATAGCAGGCAAGCAATATGTCATCAACATACAACACCAAAAAAATATGCTTACTCACACTAAACTTGTGATATACATAAT
Source organism: Fraxinus quadrangulata (assembly GCA_903798255.1). Classification (NCBI taxonomy): domain Eukaryota; kingdom Viridiplantae; phylum Streptophyta; class Magnoliopsida; order Lamiales; family Oleaceae; genus Fraxinus; species Fraxinus quadrangulata. The sequence goes on along the minus strand of CAIGRB010129119.1, from coordinate 4,947 downwards.
CATCAATTGAATTTATCTCAAAATCAAACGAAATAATTATTTGATGAAATTTGTAATACCATTGACGGAAAGTATGCTTAAGCTCATAGATGAATTTCTTTAATTTGTACACAATCGGATGTAGCTCAAGATCAAATGTGCCACAAGAGCCATAATAGTCCTAAAAGAGTCTTTCATAGAAATCGAAGAGAAATTCTCTTTAAAAACAATATCTTTTGAATAAAGTCATTTTCAATAAGACGAGCCTTATATCTCTCCATGTCACCATTCGAGTCCTTCGTGATTTTAAATATCCATTTTCAACCAATGAGTTTCATACATTTAGGCAATGAGATGAGTTCTCAAACGTCATTGTCTTTCATGAATTTTATTTCTTTATTCATGGCATCAATCCACTCTTGAGAATTGTTCTTTTACATGGTTTGATGAAAGTTGATTGATAAGATCATCTTCCATCAATCCAATCTCATCCTTATTTTCTTAGGAAAGAATATAAAAGCATCCGAATTTGTCTTCTCCTTTCTATAGTGAATTTTCATAATGGCATTTATTCTTGAGATTGTTGAATCTCTTGATTGTGTACGGAAAATTTTGTAATATTGTCTTGATGCGAAATTACTTCTTGAACAAGATTTAGAGCAAAAATTTGTCCTGATCATTATCAATTGATTAATTTATGTTTAATATCACGTGAATTCACATGCAATATTTATTTATAAAAGGTAACCGTATTAGAGAAATATAGGTCATCACAACTAAATAAAGAACTGATGCTCACAATATTTGAATTAAGAAAAAGACTAAATTGACTATTTTCATATGAACAAGATTAACCGAATTTGTCCAATATATTAATAGAAATCAGATTTCGTTTAAAAGACGGCACCCAAAGTGTATTTTTCGAATTCAAATAATAACAATCTTTAATAATAACATAGATTGACGACAGAACAAATAAAAGTAAGAAGTGTACTTTTCTTTACATGCCTGCGTGATATTTAGTACAATCCATCTTCATATGTTCCAAATATTAAAAGCAACAGCTAGATGATTAATCATTTTCAGCCTTTTGTTGTTTTTTTGAGTTGAACCAGAAGCAGCTTCTTTATTTTTTTAACTTGTCCTTAGAAGTGTTTGCCAAGTTTACATTTTTTGTTCTCTCTTGCTTTAGCATTTCTTCTTCATGCACACAATACAAAATGAGTTCATTAAGAGTCAACTTCCCAATTTGACAATTGGAACCGGCCTTAAATTAACTGAATTGTGTAAGAAGGGAAATCAAAACTAAATATACGAGTAAATCATCAGACAACTCAAACTTTAATGCATTTAGTTTTGAAGCAAGATGAGACATATCTAAAATATACTCCCTTATGTTTTCTTTAATTTTATATTTTAGTGAAACAAAGTTCGTCGAAGCATATTAGTTTTTGCTTTATCTAACCGGCCTTAAATTAACTGAATTGTGTAAGAAGGGAAATCAAAACTAAATATACGAGTAAATCATCAGACAACTCAAACTTTAATGCATTTAGTTTTGAAGCAAGATGAGACATATACATGATGTACACCCTTATGTATTCTTTAGCATTATATTTTAGTGAAACCAAGTTTGCCAGAAACGATTTAGTTGTGGTCATACTTTTGCAAAACATTTTTCAATTTCTTTAATGTTAGACATAGTACTGTAGAAAATAGTTACCGTATTGGACATAGTACCCTTGAATGTTACTAAAATTTTACGCTTCATGATCATAATATTTATGCGGTTTGAACAATCTCACATATTCGAGTCCCATTTTATTAGTGAAACCCTTAGCTATAAGATTAGTAGGTTGTTCAGTTTTTAACGTAATGCCGTCAGAGCAATACAAACGTTCTCTTTCTAAGCCTTAAATTTTGGTTCAAGTTTAGGAATTGAATTGATATTGACAGATATTGTAGAAGTTGGTGGATTAACTGAATAGAGAACTTAAACCTAATTAACATATTCATATGAGAATTCATATTGAGCAATTAATAAATTCAAATAATAGTGAGCCCCATTACAAGAGATCGAGCACAACATTGACATTTAGTCTTTTGGCAAAAATATCAATTTGTAAGTGATACTCTTAGTGTACTAATCAAATATTAACAATAAACCAATGCAAACATTAAGTCTAGGGAAAATTGCACCAATAGTCCCTAACCTTTCACTTTTTTGCAGATTTTATCCTAACCTTCAATTTGCTCCATCCACAGTCCCAAACATTTCAAAAATATGCACGTCCTCCTTTCTATCCATTTGACCATTAGATAACTAAAAAAAAATAATTTTGACCAAATTTCGTAAGGGCAAAGTGGTAACTTCGGAATTATTACATTAAACAAATTAATCAAAAATCGAAAAAAAACAAAACAAAACAACCCCCCCCCCCCAAAAACCAAAGCATTCCTGACCACCACATCGTCTTCCATCATCGCAACCACCATCTTCTATCGTCGCTGCCATCATCTTCCACCACAACCTCCATCACTATTGTCACCGTCACAACATCCACCTACTTTAACCTCCATCCCACTGCGAGATTTGAGAATTGCAATATTCAAGACTCAGACTGGAATAACTATTGGCGATTTGCAATCGGTGGGTGAAATTTATGACTTTCAATCTATAATTTCTCTATTTCTAATAGGTTTTGTTTCTATTACCCCTACATTGATGGGCAAACCATGAGATCTCCCCTCAATATTATAGGCCAAGTTTCGACAGATCTCTAGAGACGGTTTGTTGTACAAAAATTCGTAGGTTGAGAAATTTCAGCAAAATTTCAGAAAACCCAGAATTTGTGGGTTAAGAAATTGAAAAATGGAGTTCCAAGCTATGGTATCGATTAAAAAATTGTTAGTTTTATAAGGCTTAAAATTTTGGAGAATTGGAATTGGGTTTGAGCTATGGAAGGAGATCCAAGCTGTATAACTTAGAAAATTCACAATTTCTCATACAATATTTGGAATTGAAATTGAAATTGGGTTTGAGTTATGGAAGGAGTTACAAGCTGTATAACGTAGAAAATTCACAATTTCTCACACAAAATTTGGAATTGGAATTGGAATTTTGTTCCAAGTTGTATAATGCGGAAAATAGGTAGTTCTCTTGGTTTAATTTTCGGATGTACAATGGCGTGGAAGGTGGTTGTGGAGTTGCGGTGATGGCAGTTGTTTCTGGTCGGAGAAGGTAATGCTTCTGGCCCTGGCTATTTTTGGGAGGTGGGGTTTATACATTTATTTTTATTTTTACTTTTTTTTATTAATTTATTTAATGTAAGAATTTTGAAATTACCATTTTGTTCTTACTAAATTGGTCAAAATCATTTTTCTTGTTTAACTAACGGTCAAATAAATGAAAAGGACTCCACGTTCCTATTTTTGAAAGGTTTGGAACTATGGGTGGCACAAAATGGAGGTTAGGGTAAAGTTTGCAAAAAAAGTAAAAGGTTAGGGATCGCTACTGCAATTGTCCCCTAAGTCTATCATTGGACCGACTCAATGTTCACGTAAAAGAAATTTATAATTGTTACATATTTATTACCACATGTGTGCAAATAATTCAACCAAATATTGACCTTCCTTTGGATCTGTGAATATCCGCATGAATTACATACACACAACATTTTTAATATTTCAAACAAATTAATTTAGACAAAAGAGGTTAATTTGGTAACACGTTACTTCAATTAATTTACTTTAGAAAATTAGTAATCCGAAATAAATTTTAATACCAAAATTTGAATTTGATTGCTCCTTCATTTTATTATTATTTTTTAAAAAAAAATCATACAAAATCAAAGGCATCGCAGCGCCCAGCCCCAAGTGCTACAGTGCCTAGGCTAAGGATGGCAAAAAAGCTCAGGTGNGGCTCGTTGACATAGCTAAATGTAGATATTTTATGGAATTATTTAGATATCAATACTAGTGTTCCCTCATTTATAACACATATAAACTGTACAAATTTTAAATTTTTAAAGTAAGGCTCGGGTCGAGCCTCATTTTTTTGGCCGGGCTTTACTCGGGCCCAAAAAAGCTCGATCCAAAAAAGATCGAGCCGAGCCCGAGCTTTTTTTTTTCGACTCGGCTAGTTGACATAGCTAGCCTAGGCAGTGCTGCGGCATTGGAAAATCAGCGCTGCACCGGGACAGCCCCCAAGGGCCGTAGTGCCCAGACAGAACGCTGCAGCACTTCGACTACCCTTATTCATTCTAATTTCGAAAACTTCCTAAAAGAATCCAATTTTTGAGTTTTAGAGTTAAAAATTCACATCCTAAAATGGAGGAATCCAAAATATGAAGTTCAACCTAAAATTCTTGCTTGAAAAATTCTTAATCTCGAAATTTATGCCTAAAATTCACATTTCAAATTATAGAATTCTAAATTCAATGTATGAACTTCGACCATAAAAAATATTTCTTGAATCTCAAATTGACATGGAACAACTCTAATACTACTTGTTAGATTTTATTAAAACTTTAAATCTCAAGAAATTGAAAACCTAATTGCTTAATTGTTAAGATCCTCCATGTCAAATCACCAAGAGAATTATTAAATGTGAAACATATCTTAATTCATTAGGAATAATTCTTTACTACTAAATCTTGATTTCGGATTTTGAATCTTGAAGATCAACTACAATATCTTCATGTTTGGTTTCTTAATCTTTAATCTTGAGTATTGCCTAATCTTGTTCTTGATTTTGGCTTCTTGTTCCATAATCTTGATTGCTTTAATTATTTTTTCTTAATTGTTGATTTAATGTTCTTAATTGTGGATTTTGGATCTTCCTCTTCAATATTTTTCCTATTTGTATTCTTATATTGATGTGATTGCACAAAACATGAGAATCACTTATGAATTAGGGACCATAACCATGTTTATATTTCCATGTATTCGATCAATCATCAAATACAA
>CAIGRB010129116.1:10002-22818 GCA_903798255.1 Fraxinus quadrangulata | reverse complement strand
CCTCATTAAATTGGTTTGTTATCTTTACATTATTGCATTTTACTTTACATTGCCATTTATATTGTGCTATATTCATACTTGAATTAAGTTATCAAACTTGCATATTTAATTCTAGTATCATACTTTGAAATTATATATTGTGTATTGTATAGCTTTGAGACAAAGTGTCGAAAAATTTTCAAAAACCAATTCACCCCTCTCTTGGTTAGTTATTCTTGGGTTATCAGGTCTCTTTAGTATTACTCTGATAAGCTGGCCTATTTGGAATGACAATTCCAAGTACAATGTCAATTTGATGTTCAATACCTCGAATGGGTGGTAGACCACTATACATGTCCTCGAGAAACAAGTCCTTGAATTCATGTAACAAAGAAGTATCCAAACTAGGGAGGTGTGTTTTAGATTCCTCAAAGTTGAGAAGTGATTCCTTATAAACCAACAAGATCATAGGTCACTTCTCAACTACAGTCCTCTTCAACTCACTTCCTTTCGCAAAGAAATTCACTTTCTACTTTTCTCCCATCTCATAAGATTTCTTTTCTTTATTCTCTTGTGGGTCTACTCTTTTTTCCTCACAATTAGCCACTTTACTTTTTTGTTTCTTGCTTTCTTGTTGTGAAAGATCAATCTCACTCTCCTTTTCTCTCAGTCTTTTTTCTTCCCCACTTTTCAATTTGAGTTGATCTTCATAAACTTATGTTTGTGTTAACGGCGCAAAAGTAATAGAATTCCCATCTTTAGTAAAGTTTTACCTATTTTTGTACTCATCATGCATCACATTCCTATCATATTCCCATGACCTCATCAACAAAATATGCCCGACATGCATAGGAACTACATTACAAATCACTTTATATGATACTGTACAATTGATAAACTCACCAACACTCGCCTATTCACCTTCAACTCTCCACATTCATTCAACCATTGCAATTTGTAAGGCCTATGATGTTTTAGCATAGTTAATCCCAATTTCTCAACAAGTATAATGCTAGCCACATTAATACAACTATCCCCATCAATAATCATATTACATACCTTGTTGTTGATGTGATATCTCGTATGAAATATGTTCTCCATTTGTTGCTCCAAGTCATCCACTTTGATTTGAGCACTAAGAGCTCACCGTATAACCAATAGTTATCCTACTGCATACTCCAATTTCTCACCATTACTAGTATCTTCCAATTCCGAAATGTTATCACATTCATCCTCACTATCACTCACCACGTTTCCATTGTCTCGCAAGATCACCGCCCTTTTATTTGGACATTGAGAAGTAATGTATCCCGATCCCAAGAGCATTTGATATCCCGATTCCTAGGGGGTTGGGATTCTGTCTGGGTTGTAGCTTTGCTAGCAACTTCCTCTCTTCCCTTCAATAGATCAATTTTACCTTTTGAAACAACCCCATCGCCTTTATTGTTATCCTACTTCAATTTTCGAGAAGAGTTAGAACCCGATGGGTACCTAGCCGCTCCCTTCCTCTTCAACTGTCTCTCCACCTTCATAGCTATATGTAGCATGTCTTCCAACTCCACATAATGTTGTAGTTCTACCATATTAGCTATCTTCCTATTCAAACCATTCAAAAATCGAGCCATGGTGGCTTCCCGATCCTCTTTAACATTCACTCTAATCATGGCAATCACCATTTCCTTGTGATAATCATCCACATTCCTAGATCCTTGATAAAAGCTTTGTAATTTTTGATAAAGATTACTATAGTAATGATTAGGAACAAACATCTTCCTCATGATAACCTTCAATTCTCCCCATGTTTCAATATGCCTTTCATGACTCCTTCTCTTAGATGTTGCTATTTGACCCCCACCAAATGATAGCATAATCAGTAAACTCAACGATAGCAAGTTTTACCTTTTCGCACTCCAAATAGTAGTTATGGCAATCAAATATAATCTCTATCTTCTTTTCGCACTCCAAATATGCCTTCAGATCGCTTCTTCCTTTGAATGAAGGAATTGTCAATTTCATATTGTCCATATTTCTATCAACTCTATCTCCAACATAATCTCTAGCCCTCCTATCATGCCTATCTCCTCCATTCCGTATCCTTCCTATTTCAACCTCCACTAATGCATCATCATCAATTCCACTACCCCCTTCCTTTTCACCACCGATATCCGCTCTACGATCCTGCCTACCTTGCCTCCTTATGTTAGGAACTTCTTTAGGTTTTTCCCTACGCAAATTAGCAAGCAGTGTGTCTAGTCTCTCCATCCACTCCTATCCATTATATCTCCTATATCACCAAAAAAACCTTTCGAAGCGTCATATCATATCCTCCATCATGATGACTTTACTATTCTTTCCGTTTGAAGTAGAATCGTCTCCGTCAGACATCCTAAATATAGAATAATATTTCCCTCACGTGTGTATACTCGGGTATCACTAATTTGGCTTTTTGTCTCACCACTTTGCCTTTTTTCCCTCAATGATTCATTGCAAGTGTTCAAAGAACTAATTCGATCTCAATAAAAAATTCAATCCTTGTGGAGTTCAAACAAGGAATTAAGTAAGGAAAGTGACTCTAGAATGATTCAAGAATTAGGGATTTGAACTTTGAATGAAAATGCCAAGGATATATTCAAGAAAGTGTTTCTTGAATTCGGACTGGAATTTTTTTTTTTTTGTTGTAAATTTCAGTTTTTTCCTTTTTTTTTTACTAAATGCCAAGAATTCAACAAAGAGCCGAAAAAATCAAAAATGAATTGATTTGGCCACTAATTTAGCGCACAAACAACATTTGAATTTTTCTGGTATTCTAATTGGATTGAATGACTCAAAAGTTGAGGAACATAAAGAACGAAGATAAGGACTCAACAAAAACAAATAAGGAATTAATCGGTACAACCATGATTTTTGGAACCAAGCTCTGATATCAACTGAAGCAAACCCATGTAGCAATTGTAACTACGGAACCCACAACAAATTAGATCAAACCTAAGAAAGCCAAGAATCAACGTTTAAAAAGCTCGCCCAAAAAATTATTGAACCAAAGAACCAAGACAATCGCCAACAATATCTTGACCCCGTGTTCACAAAACATATGAACCTTACTTAAATTGTTGAACGCCACAAGAATTTAATTCTTGATAAGTTTGAAATTAATTTAATTAAGAACGAGAAGAAAGCAATATGTCTTGTAATAATATCTTTCAAAGTGTATTTTTTTTACAATGTATATAATGAGTTCTATTTATATGGAACCTATATAACCTAGCTACAAACGAAATTACACATAACAGATATAAAAAGATACCATAAAAGAGTTTTAACTAAAATATAGGTCTAAATAAAATTTGGAAAAAATCTGTGCAAAAATTGTACTATGCGGCCGCATAGTGAAACTGCATGCTCCCTTGCCTGTTGCTTGCACCAAGTTGATCAATCTTGTTTCTTCTTCCAAGCCTAACATGTATGGATGCATGCGGCTGCATGCATAGGTATGCTATAAGGTAGCATAGCTTTGCCCCTCGACTCTCTCGCCTGTTGCTTATACCAAGTTGATCCATCTTGTTTCTTCTTCCAAGCCTAACATGAAAATTGTTTATTTGCTTGTTGTGATCGATGTTTTGTCTACTGTAGTTTGAACAAGCAATCGCATAGCTTCTTTGCCTGTGACACTACAACAAAAATAGTCATTTGCAACGTTCAAAAAACGTTGTCGAAAACCTTTAGCAACGTTTTTTAGTATGTTGCAAATCTCGATGTTTTAGTAGAGTAGATGGATACATCAACGTTTTTTCAGTGTTACCATAACCTTTTTGCAACGTTTTTTGAACGTTGCAAAAAACATTTTGCAACGTTTTTTGAGTGTTGCCATAACCTTTTTGCAACGTTTTTTTTAACGTTAAGAATAACCTTTTTGCAATGTTTTTTAGCGTTGTTAATAACTTTTTCGTTACATTTTTTAAACGTTGCTAATAACATTTAGCAACTTTTTTTATATGTTGTTTATGCTTATATTTTTTATTTTTTGCAACATTTTTTGACCGTTGTCATATCTCATTTTACATTTTTTTTACATTTTCTTATTTGTAGAGTAATTTGCACAAATCAACCACATAAATAAGATAGAAGATGACAATAAAAAATAACTCTAATAATCATTATTAATTGTACTCCAAAATGTAACGATATTCATACAAAATTCAGACATAAAATTCAAAAGCGTCTAAAAATTCAATACATTTGCAAAAAAAAAAAAAAGACCAATTTGTAGATAACAGGAGACCAGCTTGGAAATGATATCCATGGACCGAAGAAGCACCACCACCGCCTTCCTCCATCGCAACTTGTCAACCATAGCTCCTCCCATATTCTGCACCACCAACGTCAACCACTCTTAATCTTGAGAGCAAGTGAACCTAACATGTTAGGAATCCAAACTATTATAATTTTAGCTTCCTAGGAAAGTTGAGTAAATACAACAAACTGTAACTAACCTATCTTCAACTCCACGAGATAACAACTAAGTGTTTGTTGAAAATACAGGTATATAAACGGAACTTCAAGATATAGCTGTGGAAGATAATCCTTTATAGTCAAATTGGCGAGATCGGCATCATAAAAGAGTTCAGTGATAATAGTGACGAAACATAAAACCCCGTACCTAAAAATAAATTCAAGAAACATAAATTCCACTATCACCGGTTTAAGGTATCACACATATTAGCACATTGGCCATGATCAATAGACAACAAAATAAAACCCCAAATTTCAAGGAATCTTCAGCAAGCAAAGTTTATCACCATTAATAAAGACAAATTTCATTAAAATAGCCCTATTCAGGCCATTTCATCTGATAAATGTTCGATGCAAAAAAAGAGAAGTAATACTAACATATAAACAATCTATCTGTAAATCAATTTGATATTTTGTATCAATTTTCTTTCTTATTTAAAATCATGTGGAAAAGACAATGGCATTGTAAGAGAAAGCAACCTGGAGATAACCAAAATAAGCAAATTTCCACAATCGAATTTGAAAAATAAGCAAAACCCAAATGCAGAATTTTTTTAATTGCAAACTCAAATAACTTTGGAAGTTCGTTCATAAAGACATACAATTACATATACCTTTGTTAGGTAGGGGTGGCGCCGAGCAGACGATACAGAGAGCGGGGCTGCAGGCAGTGGAGTGCTACGTTGGCGGCGATCGACGGAGAGAGAAGTAAGAAGACGGCGTCAAGGCAAACATGTGGGTTTCGTTTTGGGTTCTTCTCAGTACGGACGGGATAGCAATGCCTTTCAACGTGATTTCTCCATTTTTCAAATTTAAAAAAAATAAATAAAAAAAATAAAAATCTAAGGCCCCTTTAATTGTCGGACCATGGGTGAACCTGACGGAGGCAGAATTTGAATTCTTCGGACTGGGCAGAAAGGGATCGCAACTGGAGTGGTTTCAGATATAAAATTAGATTGATAACTTGATGTTTGGGCTAAATTGAGACCATAGTTGGAGTCACCAGGACATGAGCAGTTGACCGGCGGTGGTCCGCGATCAAGGTGGAAGAGACGATTCCGGCAGTTTTCATAGTTTCAGGTTGCTGGTTTTCTAGGTTGATTTCAGCTGTATTACTGGATGATTTTGGGTGATGTTGGGTGGAAATTGTAGAAGATGTTAAGGGCAATCCGTTGGGACCAATGTCCCGCGGTTTTGGTGGCCCGATGGTGGTGGAAAATGGATTCATAATCGGCGCTAAAGAGTAGGTTAAAATAGAGGTGGAAGCAAAAGGTAGAAAGAAATAACTTACTATGGAATCACCGTGCGGGAAGATGAATGAATGGAGGGAGGCGTGTTTGGGTTATTTTTTTGTTCTCGAATATAATTTAATTTGGGAAAAAGGTACAAAACTTTTCGCAATGTTCAGAAAACGTTCAAAAAACGTTACCAAAAGTGAACTTTCTCCCAACAGTCAAAAAACGTTACAAAAAGTAATATTTTTGCAATAATTAATAAACGTTACAAAAGACTTTATATTAAGAGTTTCAACAACATGCTCTAAACGTTACTATAGAACCAGAATTTAACAACGTTCAAAAAATGTTGCAAAAACTTATACTTTTCGCAACATTTATAAAACATTGCAAAAGGCGACATTAGCAACATTTATTTAAAAAATATTGCAAAATCTCAATTATGTTAGCTAATAGCTACATTCACTTGCTAAAATGTTGCGATAGACCCCTTTAACAACATTTAATCAACGAATTTGCGTGTTGCAAAAGATCATTTTTAGTGTAGTGTGACCTTGTCATTGGTCCTTCTTTCACGATCAACGGATCCTTATCCTTGTTAGCGAAATACCAGATCATACAATTACATACAAAACTTAATTTAAAATAGGTACAAAAAATTAATTTTTGGAGCTCCTTCCTTTTCAAAATTTGAAAAAAAGTATTTTTATTAAAAAATAGCATAATTAAAAATCATACGTTTACAAGTTCATGTGTATTCTTATTTAAAATTTCTCTTTCAGCCTCCGCCTCAAGGTATAGCAATTACCCTTTTTCCCTTGCACAATTCCTCATCACTTATGAGATTTTTTACAAGAAAAATGCTGCTTGGCCACGGCGATTGACAGAAAATTAGGTGATAGGGTGGGGTGGCAACAATTGATTGGGTGTTGTGTTTTTTTTCTGTGAATTGTCCAATCATGTATTGACACGTGTCCCCCCAATTTTTTTAATATGTCATTGAGCTAGTCATTTTAGCAAGGCTTTTTTTACAATGTTGAATCAACGATTATTATTTATCATGCCCTAGTGCTTTGCTTTCTTCCACTTCATTACAAAGGCAATAAGACAAATTTCGTTCATTGTAATTAATAAAAAAACTATATCATATGTATTCCTAAAACCCGTCTTATTTTAACACCAAAAAATTTGCAATTGCTATACCTCCTCGTATTCTTACCATTTTGTAATTTTTTTTAACTTGCAATCATCTAAAAATTAAATACCAGTTATCACAAGGATTCCTACTTAAACAAAACTCATTACGATCTTATGATAGATCTCGTGATATGTTTGATTCCAAGTAAATCGTACAGGCCACGTTAATTCATACAAATTATTTCAAGTGGATAGTATTATAGTTCTAGGAACACTAGTTAACTCTTGTCGGCGTTGCTAGCAATTAATATTAAATGCAAAATTAATTATTTTAAACAAAAAATACAATCGTGCATGTGCTAGTTCATTAAAACAAAAATTGACTTGAGCAGTGAGTAGTTCATAGTGGAGTTCTATTATTTTATTAAAATAAACTAAAAGTATATTTGGCTAAGCTTAAAATGATTTACTTATAAGTGAATAAGTAAATTTTGAAAAATTGACATATTTATTGATTAAAGTTGAAAAAAGCAAGTTACTAATTTTGACATTAAAGTTAAAATAAATTTCAAATTAAATAACCATTTTCGTTTCAAGCATTTTTAAGCCCTTGTTTTTAAGGGAATGGTGAAAATTGGCTTGTTATATCAATTTTTTTTTAATTGGTTAGAGTAATTTTCTTTCCAACCTATAAAGATAAGTTTGCATTCGCCACTTTCCTTGTTACTAGTATAATTGATTTTTTAGATTTTTAATATGCCACAATTTAATGTGCCTTGTTATCAACAAATATGAACTACTCTATTTTAAACCATTGTTTAATATAGGAGTATGTTAGGAAAAATGTAAAAAAAAAAAAAAAAAAGAAATTATTTCCAACTATATTAATTAATTTTTTTTTAAAATTTTTGTGAGAATAGAAATAAACTTATCTTTGTGGAACGAAGTGAGTATTATACAGGAAAACATAAAATAAAAAAGAAATGAACAAAATCAATAAATAGATAATTTTTTATTCTTCAATAGAGACAGGAGAAAAGGTCATGTAAAAACTATTTAGCACACTATTTTTCAAATTCTATTGCTATTGTAGTCGTACTTAAATTTATCTAAAAATTTCAATACACCTAACTGACGAGATAGAAATATAATTAACCATATCTAACATACCCACTATTATTCTTACAGGATGTCCACGTGCTTAAAAGTAAATTTTGTTTACTTTTGTCGATACCATCTAATATTCAGTATTTTAAGAAACATGTCTAAGTGCTGTCTAGACTTCATCTACGCGAGAAGTTTAATTTTACCATCTAACAACAATTTAAGTTTTTTTACGTTTAATCTTCATTTAGGCCCACTTAGACTCATAAAACCTTGAAATTAAGCCTTACCGTCTACCGACGCTTTCACTTTATAGAACAAGAAAAATACATAATTACGAAAGTTTCAAGATACATTTTCAAAAATAAGAAACTTGTGAAAATGTTTCAAAAATCAGTTGATCACATTTGTGACCATCTGATAACAATTTTCGATGCTGGATGGAAACATAAACAACGATAAAAGACTTTTGTTCGTAACATACAAATGGGTGTTTGCTCGAATTTTGCTCGAACGGACGTGATAAATATTTAGAATCCACCAAATAACAGGAAATTGAAATATCTTATTAATCAAAAAACAAAAGTAATGTTTTACAACCTTGAGACGTATTTATAGACTCAAAACAAATCCTAATCATATTAAGATCCTAATTCTGCAGATAAACTCAAGTAAAAATAAAAAATTGTGAAACAAAGTTGAATAAAACTAAAATATTACGAATGTGCAAAATCCGATAACGCTTCCAAATTGTACTCACGAATGAAAATCCAATAATCGAGCTGAAAGTTATGCATGTTTTCGTAGATCCTCCTTATTTTTCATCATTTCCAATTAGTTTAGGATTTTCTTTTCTAATTATTCCGTATCCACTTTAGAACAACTCAACCCTGAGTTGTCATCAAGATATCAAAGCTCATTATATTTATAAAGATCCACAACATTAAATGTCTTGGAAATCTTTATGTGTTCAGGAAGATCAAAGACATGCATTGTCACTGATCTTTTGTATAATCTTGAAAGACCCTTACTTTTCTGATCTAGCTTCTTATGACTTTCACCACGTTCTTTCCTCACGAACACCATAACCATTTCACCCACTTGAAACGTCTTATGGATCTATTTGTATTAGTAGTAGCTTTGTACTTTGCATTGGAGGTTTCCAACACTTTTTCACACATGCACAATCACTTCTACATGTTGTTCAGCTAGTTATTCTGCTGTTACACTCTTTTTCAAGAGTTCGGAAGCTAGACTAATTCAACTGCTTGTGTCGGAATCCTCCTATAAACAATAGCAAAATGTGATTTACTCGTTGAAGAATGAAATGCACTATTTATATGCGAATTCTGGATGCCTCGATGCAAGATCCAACTTTTCTTCTACTCACCATAGATGCACCATAACAGATTCCCTAATATTCTATTAACCACTTTGGTTTGACCATCGGTCTGAAGATGTCTTAATTCTATCCCGAACGTCTTTCGCAAAGTCGACCAAAAATAAGCTAAGAACTTCAGATCTTGATAGGAGTGATAGATCGAGGAACCTCATGAAGTCACACAATCTCTTGAAAGAACAATTTCACCAAATGTGTTCCATCACTGGTGTTACGACAAGGAATAAATTGTGCCATTTTGGAGAACTGATCCACCACAACAAAGATAGAATCTAAATTTGACAAACTGGAAAGATCCTCCTAATGCTGGAAAGATCCACCACAACAAAGATATGAGGCAGTTCCAACACAAAGTCCATGGAAAGATCCTCCTAATGCTGCTCCGGAGTGGGAAAAGGTGAATACAACCACTTGATATTCTGTCCATGTCCTTTCTGCATTTGACAAACTGAACACTTCCTTCCGAACCTGCCAGCATTCCTCTTCAATTGCGGTCAATAGTAACAATCCTCGAGACAACTAATTGTCTTGTCTCAACTAAATGACCACTCGATCCCGAGCATATAACTCTTTTATTAATTTCCCATTCAAGGAAGTATGCAAAATACACAGTCAATTACCTCTAAACTAAAAGTCATCTAGAAAATCATCCATCGGTTGCTTCACTAAATGTTTCGCCCATAACAACCCAAATTCTTCATATCCTTCGTAAAGCTCCCATAAGAATTCAAATCCAACCACCTCATTACTTAAAATAACCAACAAAGCATTTAGCAGCAGCTTCAGTCTACTCAAACTTCTATGCCTTCTTCTTCTTCGAGCAATTCGTTATAGGAGCCACGATACTACTGAAATTTCTAATAAAACGCTTATAGAAAGTAGCAAACTTATGGAAACTTCTTATCTTGATGAGGAACTCAATGTTGGCCAACCCCCGATAGCCTGAACGTTTTGCTCATTTACATGTCTCTCTTCAGAACTTATAACATACCTTAGAACTATAACTATATTCATCATAAAGCTGCAATTTTTCAGGTTGATGAATAACTCTTTATCCTGCAATACTTCCAAAACTTTCCTCAAGTATTCTTCGTGATCAACTTCACTTTGATTATAAATCAGAATATTATCAAAATAAACGACAATGAATCTTCCCAAAAAAGATTTCAAAACTTGGTTCATCAATTATATGAATGTACTTTGTGCATTGGAAAGGCCGAAAGGCATAACCAGCCACTTATACAAGCCCTCATTGTTTTGAAAGGTGTTTTCCACTCATTCCTAGGCCTGGTAATACTCTCTTCAAATCAATCTTCGAAAACGCAATTGATCCAGCCAACTAATTCAATATATCACCCAGCCTGGTATAAGAAACATGTACTGCACAGTAATTTTATAGATAGCTCGACTGTTAGGCTGGTGCTCCACACGGACTAATCTCTCCCTGACGTGACCCTTTTTCAGCAATTTCTCAATCTTCTCTCTTTCAGATTCATCCAATAATGGGGTACGTTTAGCAGGCGAGCCCCAGTGACAAAATCAATCTGATACTAAATATCTCGCTTAGGAGGTTAGTTTTACAGTCACACCCTTAAATTCCACCAATAATTTTTTGATAGATCGAGGAACTTCCACCACAAATTCTTCCGCCTTGGATAACAAAGCAAAAATTTCCCTAAACTCTTTTACATCCGACGAAAACTCACTGAATCTGCAATAGCCAATAAAGCCTTCCCTTCCACTTTAGAAGTTTTCAATGCACTCCCTGTTGCTCCAACCAAGGTCTTTTTATCCTTTTACTAAGCCCTTGTTTGGTCCCCATTTTTTTCAAATTACATTTTTCTCTCTTATTTTCATCCATACATTTTTCAATAAAATAATATTACACGCAAACCCAACACTTTTCCTTATTTTTTAGTCACTTAATCTCGTCAAAGTACTATTTCAAAATGCATTTTTAGCAAAAAGTGGGGCTCAAACATTCTCTAAAACTAATAGGTGTTCTCTCTACCCTCTGTACTGCATCCACATCAGATTGTCATGGTCTGTCCAATAAAATCTGACATGCATCTATCTCAACAACATCATAAATAACTTCTAATTTATAAAACGTCTCCATAGACAAAGGCACTTAACAAATTCGAGTCACCTGGATAGACGGGTCCTTCTTAATCCATCCAATCTGAAAACAAAAACGGGATGTGGTTTGGTTGGCAGTTTCAGATGATCCACCAGCTTCTTAGCAATTAGTTTTTCACAACTGCTATTGTCTACGATCAAATTGCAAAACGCAACACTAACTTGGTATTTAGCCTAAAAGATCTTTCTACGCTGAGTTAGTTCTTCCTATTTGGGTGAACATGAGATTTTCTACACAATACACACAAAATCTCTTTGTTCTTCTCCACAAACATCATTTGTGTATTCTCCCTTTTCCCTTTCCTCATCTCTGACATACTCTTGATCTTAATTTACTGCCCATTTTAGTTCCACTGCATTGCTGATCGCAGGTGGTTTAGCCGTGGTCTGATGCAGATGCGACCCTTCTGGTGTCTTTCAAACTGTATCATCTGGATTTCTTCTAAATGGTGGAGGACACCGTGTTTGCTATGTAAGAAATGATTCTGCTTTGGCATCTATTAATGAATAAATGGGTTTAACACCCATCTTATCCCGAATCTTATACTTTAATCCCTTTACAAACCATGCGATTTCATAATAATTAACCTCCACTATATTGCAACGAGATTGTAGCCTCAACAACTCTATATAAGTAGCCACCAAATAACTTCCTTGCCTACAATCTAAAAAACTGTCGATACAAGGCCTGCATATAGTCTCTAGGAGAATTCGATGTTGCAACAAATCTTTTTATCAAGATCCAGTCTCTTATGGGTGGTTGCCTCAACCTATAACGTTTATCACATATACTCTGCACCAAGCTCCTGCTCCTTCCTTAAGTTTGTACCCCACAATTGCAACCTTACATTCTTTGCTAACCTCCAGAATTTTGAAAAATCTTTCTGCCTCGTTCAAACAATCAAGAAAAGCCTCGACATCTAAACTCCCACTGAAAATAGGAATCTCTGTCTTGCCTTTGTAACCATCACAGTCATCATGGCGACCATGATAACGAACTATGACCGAATTGACAGGGACAGCAACCTGAATAGAGTCAATGGGTAGTTGTTGCCTAAGATTACCGCCTCCAAGATTCAAGGCAGACAACACATCCCTGAGTTGATTGCCTAATTCTTACAGATTAGTTTCAATCACCTCAATACTTGTCTCTAAAGCTTTACTCTAATTGGCTGCCATTTGATGCGGACATCACGCTGGAAGTTATTTATTTATTTTACTATTGCTATTGGACCTTATCGTTTATTTTATTTTATTGTTATTGGACTTGTAGTAGTGGGTTGACCCAAGCCCTTTAGGTTTTCACTATTTATT
>CAIGRB010129093.1:27969-65027 GCA_903798255.1 Fraxinus quadrangulata | reverse complement strand
ATACTTTGAGCATCAATTTCTCATTCACCCGAACATCATTTTTGGCAAGTAAATACATGATTTCGATGCACTCACGGAGGAGAACACAAATCAACATCCATATTCCAAAATGAACAACCGGGTCCCACTCAAATTTAGCTCCAAAGTCAGCAACTAAACCATTTTTTCCAACACTATTTACATCAGTACTAACTAAGATTCGAGTAGAAGCTAATTTACAAACTATCTCTCTCGATTATTATTCGTGCCTAATGAAAATAACTAGAATATTTTTCCACTTCTGCGCGTATTAGTTTTTTTTTGTATTTCTTTTCATTTTTATTTAAATATTTTCCGAGTACGAGCTCAAGAGTTGACCAAAAAAAAAAAGAAACAAATGAGCATATACCACACAAGTATTATTTCAAAACTTTAAAGGCAAAGTGCAGTACTTAAACCTATAATTATTCAATGTTGCCAAATAACGTTTTCTTACTCTATTTTAGCAATAATTGTTCCAGCTTCATTAGCTTGTGTGTATTGCTATAAGTGTACATTGAAATTATTTCAACTACTTAATTGTACTTTGTCAATTGAAATTACCACCTCGCGTTTCGTGAAAACTCGATAGGTTTTGAATTTTGAGAGACAAAATGATGGATCGAACAGAGTGACGTAAAATAATTCACATCTTCGATTCTAAATTAATTAAATTTTGTTACTGTAATTGTCGATATACTCTTGCTCTATAAACTTCTATGCAGATCGATTAACTTGACTCGACTGAAAATGTGCAACTTAAAAAATTATTTTAGAATCAATAATACTTAATACAAGAAATAAAATTATGCCAAGTTTGAAGCAGAAGACATTATTGCTGGAAAGCCTCAATTATGAATTGATGGCTACAACTTTGTACGTAGTTTAGTTGCTTAATTTGACATAATTGTGTGCCATTATATGCAATGCTAGCAACTAGTAGCTAGTACACCGATATTTTTTAGAGGGCCAACTTTTTGATTAACTCGTGAGAAAGTATTAGAACCCGTTTGATGTAGAGAAGTAATTTTTTGAAGAATGTATAGTTAAAAGTAGAAAACAAAAATTACGGGTTCACGTCAAAAATTATTTTATTGAGAGGATCTGTGATTGAAAATGAATTTGGAGAAAATTAATTTTAAAGAATTTTTTGCAATACATTTTGAATTGTTATGGATACAAACTCCGTTGACCCAAAGTAAAATAATCATAGGTTAAGAAAATGACATATATGAACATATGTAGATTAGCATAATCTGACTGCAATTTACAAGACCCACTGAGAGAGAAAATATGTCACATCTCATGTCAAATTGCTTATTTTCAATTAGGATTTATCGTTGCTATATTCTTTGTGTGTATCTTTTAAAGTGTATGTATCATAGTATCACATTGTTGTCCCATTTGTTTTTAGGTGAGCCCTTTTTTATGGTCGTTATTTTAAGAAAATCGAGTTTTGAATAGTGATTTTTTATTATTTTTTAGAATGTGCAGTTAAAAAGTAGAGAAAAATTTTGAATTTACGTATAAAATATTTTATTGTGTAAATGTATTGTTGAAAATGAATATAAGAATTTTGAAATAATGATTGTCAAATAGAGCTTATTGCTTTCTAAATAAGAGACAAATAGAAGAATCAGCTTTTAATTACAAAGCCCCTTTTCTTTGGAAAGCGCATTCAATTCTACAAACACTTTTTAAATGATTTAATGAGTATCGGTGTTCATTTTATATTAAGTATGGATGACTTATCATATTAATTCATTTAAGAATAGCATACTTTAAATATTGAGATCCATCATAAAGTTTATCCATAAATTGATATGTTTTTGTTTTATTTTGCTAAAAATCAGATTTTTACTGTATTTTGATAAAAATTAGTGAAATGTATAATTAAAAGACTGATAAAAGTTATGAATTCCATAAAATTTATGGTTAAAAATAAATTAAAAGAAAAATGAGTTATAAAAATGGAGCGGGACAAAATCATTCCTCTGCTATTAGGTATTACATAAGTTTCTTTTATGAACTGAAATTGCCTAATAGAAATTTATTTGAAAATGTTGGTACTTCTCCTGCACTTATTACATGATAGCTACACAACACGAACAATGCTAAGTGTACATTATTTGGTTGATATTATTGTGTACATTTCATTAGAGTTCAAAAAGTTGTGGACGGAAAAATGTGCTTTTTTAAACTATCCAATGATGTGTTGTCACGTACACAATTTCAAAAATAATGTACATATAGCATAATTGTAATTGCATATGACTATAATGTTTTGATACCAAGGCAAGCATAAAAGTTCAATTATTTAGTTCATGTTTGTTTTTCATTCTTTCAAAACTATTTCTCTACGTATTCATTTTTAACCACATGCACACAATAAAATATTTTACACGTAAATCTAAAACTTTTTCATATTTTTTAACCACTCATTTTCAAAAAATTCACTATTCAAAACAATACTTCTTTAAAAAATGACCACCAAATAGGAGCTCAGAATCCTTTTGATTGCAATGGTGGAAAGGAAATGAATTTCAGATAAAATAATTACCTAAAACTTGTTTTTCAGGGAATTGTTAATTAAGTTTGTTTGATTGGTATAATTTTTCACCCCGTAAAATTTTAAAATTTTGAATCTTTTTGTGTTTGTTTGACTATATTTTACATGAAAATTGTCCATTTGAGTGATAATTTTTTTCATAATTGGTTATAAAATTTGTTTTCATTGTCAAAAAGTAAAAAAAAAAAATTATATTTCCAAGAAAATCATTTTTTATTAAAGTTTAGTATTCGTTTTGCTTTATTTTATATGGAAATTATCCATTAAAATGAATTTTTTTTTACAATTGATTATAAAATTTGTTCCAATTGTCATAAAAAAAAAAAAAATCAGCAGACCTAGAAACCATTTTCCTATCTAAATGTTGGGAAAATAGTTTCCTTAGTTTGGTGGAATTGGTGCACGTGTGGGGGTGGGTGGAAATTGTTTTCCATGGCAAATTTTTCCGTCAAACAACCATAAATCATAAAACATGGAAATTGGAAAACAAGAACTATCAAACATAGTCTTAATGTATTCACCTCGTGAAGGCATTCGAATGTTTCGAAATGACATATATGCATCTTGAATTAGATAATGATTTTGAATTTCAAGCGAACAATAAGTCGATAAGAAAAATATTCCAATTCTATATTAATTGAAATTTTAGCGCCTATTTAATTAAAAGGATTACTATAATGTAGCACATATTCACCGATTAGTTATTACACATTCGATTTTCACCAATCCTAGATCAAAATTTTAAAACTGATTGAATCTTTACTATTTAACATAATCTTGACTAATAGTAAATACATAAGTGTTCGGCCATCTCCAAAATTTGCACCAAATCTTGCATCAGATTGAAGATCGTCTTCAACCCATTAGACCAAAAGTTGTACCAAATGAATAGTGCTTAACAATTGTCTTCAATTTTTTTTTTAATTTTTAACAATTTATTTATGTGAAAAATTATTTGTATATTTGTTTTATTACTAGATAAATCATTAAATAAATAATCACATTTAGTTAACAAAAATATTGAATTCATTAATAAATTTAAAAATTGCATTACACTTAATAGAAATACAACAATTAAGAAAATATTAAAGCATAATATTAAAACAAAAACGTAATACGTTTCGAATTGCAATATCATGATATTACAAAGTCGAAATAGTAATAACAATTAATTACTTTTGATAAAATGATTAAAATTTATTATAAATGCACATAATAATAGTAGTAGTAGTAGTAATAGTAGTAATATAATTAATAGTAATATAATTAAATTTATAGTCAAAATTTATTGTATAACAAAATGGACAAATATACCCTTAGAAGAGAAGGGTAAAAATGTATTTAACCATTTTGGTGCAAAATGATGCAATGTGTTGGAGGAGATTTGCACCAAAAATTTGGTGCAATATGGTGAATTATGGTGCAATGAGTATCGGCACCTCAAAAAGACCTATTTAATTCCCGTTTGAGTCTCGTTACAAAAAATTCATATTTCTCTAAATTTATTTGCAACAATATATTATTTCAATAAAATAATTTTACAAGTAAATATAAAAAAAAATTCTTACTTTTTAATCATTTATTTTTCAAAAAAATCGCTATTATAAAACTCATTCTTTAAAAAAAAAAATGGGTCTGACACCTCAGTATATTGAATTGTAGAAGATTGATGTTTATTTCATTTGAAAAAAAGACAAGTACAAGACATTAAAATTCATTCATATAATTGACCCCACTATTTTAATTGCATATTCAATAAACTAGTTTTGGACCATTTCCAGCTGCCCAATGCCTCATTGTTTTCACACTTTCGAGTTTGAATTGAGAGTAAAAAGTTCATGAAAGTACACATACTTTCACAGGAAATGAAAGGATAGGAATGGCTGTTTATGTGGAAAAGGACATTTTCTCACAATCTCTATCAATTCGAATCCGAGCTTAATAAGTTTATATATGAAAGAACTCATTTTCAACTTGTCGTTTCCAAAATAACAAGGCGTGATATGACTTAACACATCAAACTCCATGCATAATCTAGTTTATTTAGTTAACTTCTTTGAGAAAAACAAAATAAAGAATGCAAAGAGCGAAACACAACACGGCTCTCGTTTCCAAACGTGCTGATCCACAATAAAATCTATCCTGAACACGAACATGGTTAGATTGAACAATCATGAACCTCATTTACGCATCTTCCCTGATCTTGTTCAAGTTAATCTAATATAAAAGCATTATTTATTTTTAAAGGATCACATAAATTATTTCATGACATTTTAAAACAATGGATATTTCAAGAAAACTTTAAAATAAATTATTTAATCAAGTCAAAAAAAGAAAAAAAAAAAGTGATTATAAATGAGATTAGGCTAATCCAAAGGAGGTGCACTCTATCAATGATGGAAGAGAGAGAGAGCGAGTGAGGGAGTGAAGACAGCAATCAGAAACAAGAAGTAAACCCCACTCATTGCAAGAGAATCTTTGGAGCCACCCCCAAATTTTTCCTCCTTAAGCGAGTCTAACCTTCAAGGAGGGAAAACTTTAGCATTCCATTTATTTTCTTCGATTTCTGCGAAAAAATAAATTATTTTAACGCTCCCTTTTCACAGTTCCCACCCTCTTGACAAAAAAATCCGTTCTTTGTTCCTATTCCATTCCATCCCCTTCATTCATTAAAACCCTACTGCTAGCTATTTTACCATGTAGATTGCTAGTTGTAAACTTTTGATTTCAGGCTTCAGCCCACCATTTTTTTAGCCGTTAAAAATAAGTGTTGCATTAAAGAAGGAAAAAAAATCTGTCAGATCTGCCATTTATCGGACAAATCCCACTTGTTAATTTTCACACACGGCTTTTCTTGTCAGTACACAACTTGGTATTGGTTTGTAGTGTAGTATTTTGCTATTGTTTTGCAGTTAAATGATGTCATTAGAAATGCACGGCGGCGGAGGTGGAGGAATGGCGGGTGGTGGTGGTGGTGGGATTGACCCAAGCAATCTGCATTTGAAGAAAGAATTGACACAAATTCGGAAGGCGGCTCGGGTGTTAAGGGATCCTGGCACCTCCTCCTCATGGCGGTCTCCGCTTAGTTCTGTGAGATCCCTTCAGAACTCTGCCAAGCACCACTATGCGCACCACCACAAGAATGGCCGCCGTGAATCAATTGATGGTAATGCCATTGCTTCTTCCTCTGAACAGTTTTCGCAACACCAGTTGCAAATAGAAAATAATAATACTAGTTATGATCGTATTGCTAATAGTAATGACAATATGAATGGGAAAGAGAAAGAAAGGAGGGTGTTTTTGTGTAATTGGAGGAGTCAAAAATCTGAGAGCGGAAGGAGTAGGCAGATTGGGGAGGATGATGTTGAGAATGGTAAGGATGAAGGGTCATCTTGGACCCGGGAAGAAAGTGTGGATGTGGATAGCTTGAGCGATGCACAGAATGGTGGTGGTGCAAATGATTCGAAAAGTGACACTCATTTGAGTGATAGATATGCTTCGTCTATTTTTAAGTGTAAAGATATGAATTTTACACCATCTATCAGGCACACAACTAAGAAAAAGTCAAAGAGGAGGAATAATTCTAACGCCATTTTGAAGCATCATAATGAAAAATTAAGAAAGCAGATTTTAATGAGTAGAGGCACAAAAAAGGCATTGGAGGATTTGACCGGTTTGGGTTTAGGGAGGGATGAATTGGTAAGTTTAGTTGATCAGTCTGATGATACCGAGGATTATTGTAATTCTGAGGATTTAAAAAGGGTGTCTGCGATCTCACCATTGCTTGCAGGGCTTAAGAATAAGGGTTGGGTTTATTCACCGAAGAAGTTGTTGAGGAGTCATCGGAAAGAGGATGATTCTATTTCGTACAGTACCCCGGCATTGTCAACCTGTTCTTATAATAAATATGGCATTAGGAATCCGAGCACTGTTGAGTCTTGGGATGCCACCACAGCATCTTTCAATGATGCAGACGATGAGGCAATTGATCAGTTGGATATGCCGGGGCGACAGGGATGTGGGATTCCTTGTTATTGGTCAAAAAGGTCAACACCAAAATCTAGGGGTGGATATGGGAGCTGTTATTCACCATCTCTTTCCGACACTTTGAGGAGGAAAGGAAGCAGTATTTTCTGTGGAAGTCAAACTATGTACCAAAGAAGGCATCGTCATTCATCTTTGGGGTCGAACAAGAGGAGACTAAGTTCAAGAGCTGCCTCTCAAGGTATTGTTCCTTTGCTTACCAACAATGGTGAAGGCCAAGGAGGATCATCTATGGGAAGTGGGAACAGTGATGATGAGCTTTCTACAAATTTTGGAGAGCTTGATTTGGAGGCTTTGAGTCGGTTGGATGGAAGGAGGTGGTCTTCAAGCTGTAGGAGTCAAGAAGGTTTAGAGCTACTAGCTCTGAATGGGAAAGTAAATGATGAAAGTTCTCCAGAAAATCTGAGAAGCTTAAGCCAGAAATATAGGCCAATGTTTTTTGAGGAATTGATTGGGCAAAATATAGTCATTCAATCCCTCAAGAGTGCAATTTCAAGGGGAAGGATTTCCCCTGTTTATCTTTTCCAAGGTCCCCGTGGGACTGGAAAAACTTCAACTGCAAGAATTTTTGCTGCTGCTTTGACTTGTCTTGCCACTGAAGAGACTAAGCCCTGTGGGGTATGCAGTGAGTGTGCCGATTTCATATCTGGCAAGAATGGGTTTCTTAGAGAAGTTGATGGATCCAATAAGAAGGGAATTGATGAAGTTAAAATGCTTTTGAGGAACCTCTCAGTGGTTCCCCCATCGGCTGTTTCACAGTATAAGGTTTTTGTTGTTGATGAATGTCATTTATTGCCCTCGAAAGCGTGGCTGGCATTTCTTAGATTTCTTGAGAAACCACTGCCACGTGTCATTTTCATACTCATAACAGCTGATATTGACAATGTGCCCCGTACTATATTATCCCGGTGTCAGAAGCTCCTGTTCAACAAAATTAGAGATGGTGATATTGTTACCCGGCTGAGAAAAATTGCGGCTGATGAGAACTTAGAAGTTGAATCAGATGCACTAGATTTGATTGCTTCTAATGCTTATGGTTCACTCCGAGATGCAGAAACCATGTTAGACCAGTTGAGTTTGTTGGGGAAAAGTATCACAACTTCCTTGGTGAATGAGCTGGTGAGTCTAATGGATTCTTCATTTCTTGTATTTATTTCCTTACTGATTTTTCCTACTAGTGATCATGCTGTTATATCCGTGTAATGACTTATTGTTCTGATAAAAAATTCTTTTGCTAATTGTTGGCATCAGCATACTTTTAATAAGAATTATCACATGGCAAAAAGGTCAAAACTATTATTTTATCGTTTCTTGCATTCTCTACCATTCCTCTCTGACTAATGGAGTGATGAGAGTGCATTATCAGCTAATTTATTGCAATGCAGATGCTTCAACGATAATTTTATTTATTCATTGAATGATGCATATGCACTTATTTAATGAGCGTTGTTCTCTGTAGATCGGGGTAGTTTCTGATGAAAAATTATTGGACCTTTTGGAGTTGGCCATGTCATCAAACACTAAAGAAACAGTGAAAAGAGCCAGAGAGTTGATGGATTCAGGGGTTGATCCAATTGTTTTAATGTCTCAAATGGCGACCCTTATTGTAGATATTATTGCTGGAACTTACCCCAACATTGATGCCAAGAACAATGATTCTTTCTTTGGAGGGAGAAGTTGTAAGTGCCACATTTTCATGCTTTCTTCAAGTTGCAATTTACGTTTCATTGTTGTAAATTGATCCCTGTAATATAAATTTCACGTGGTAGCGCACCTAGCTAAATAAGAATTTGGCAACTTCTGGATAGTTGGTGGTATATTAACAAGTATAAAGAGTAGCTTTCATGTCCCTCTGTGCTACTTGTTCTCTAAGGTGCCAATTAATTCTACTGACAGAACACTAAGTTGAGAGGATTAATTTTAGTAGCTGTATTTTTCTTTTCCTTGCATAAATGTAATGCTCAAGTGTAAGTGATGTTTCTCTAATTTGAGATTTTCTTTTTTCCTGCGAGCATCAAGGCAAGCATCAAGGCATCTGCTTTATGGATGCATGTGGGTGGCATATATAATGTGACATCTTCTTGGTCCTCTCAAGTTATTAGTTGCTTGGTTAGAGATTTAACTTTCATCCATAGTTCTTTCAACTCTGTTAGTATTTAGACGTCTTTTTTTTTTTTGATAAATAATCAGAATTTTATTAATCAAAGGATAATACATTGAGAATGTACTATCAATTTAGACAAGACAGAAACGGCATGAAATTAGGCAGCCCTTCTATATGATTAGAAGCTGCAGTATTAAACCAACTATACAAAGTCAGGTAAAAGAATTATCTGAACTGCTCTGTTATTCTTGTTTGGTCTTCAAAGCAGCGGTTATGCTTTTCTCTCCACACACACCATACAATGCATCCCGGAATAAGATCCCATACAATCCTACTATCCTTATCACAAAATTTCCTTCTCCATGCCCGCAACACATCTTCAATTCACCTAGACATCACCCAATCCAGCTGTTGGGAGACTAGAACACTGTTCCAAAGCCACCGAATACCATCGCAATGAATGAACAAGTGATTAATCGTCTCCCCATCCTTTTTGCACATATAACAACACTCGGTAACATAAAAACCCCTACTTCGAAGATTATCCACCGTTAACGCTTGTCTCCTCACCACCGTCCACAATAAAAAAGCCCCACCCGTGGAGGCAATTTACATTGTCATACCATCTTCCATGGGAAATAGCTCTGCACAGGTTCTAATAAGGATCTAAAATAAGAGCGAACTGAGAATATACCATTCTGTGCCAATCTCCACTTGCTACGATCACCATCTCCAACCTGAATGTGCGCCTCATACAAAACTGGTTTAGATGCTTATTCAACTCCATTTGATATTGTTGTAGAATTTATTCAGCATTTTTATGTACTTTCTGAGTTTATGATCATTGGGAATCTATGAGAGGTATACCGGACTCTTTGTCTGATTGCCAATTGTCTAACATGGGTAACTATGTGTTTAGAAGAGTTGGAGTAACANATGAAAACTGCTTGTCATGTGACTTATCTAGGGATTCTTTGTCTTTTTAACAAATTCATTAGCAGCGTATGAGTGAACATAAACTTCTGATTGCCTCCAAAACTTACTTTGCTTTCGTACTCAAACGACAACTTTGCTTTTAGACATCTTCGGTTCGAATTTTTTTTTTCTCTGTATCCCTTGAAGGAACTGCTGTCCCTATTTAGCGAGGTTGAACTGAAAATGAGCTGTTCTGCTCAGAAAGCGAATCTTATGAGGAGGTGAAGAACCATGGCGTTCTCTTCTTATTTACCTTCAAAAATGGCGTTATCGAATTAAACATACTATGAAAAGAAGAAAAGCTTATATGAAAATCCAGAAAATAAAATGACTCCAGATTGGGCGCTGATTGTTAAATTCATTTTCAACCAATGTAAATGCAAGACTTTCCTGGGTGCCGTATTGGGGAAAGGGTGGGGAGAGAGCGGCAGTGGTGGCAGATGGGGTGCAGTGTGTGGGGTGAGGTGAAGAAGATAATGAATTGGAGAAGGCCTCTTTTATTACGGGTACATTTGACATTTGATGTATAAAGTAGACCTATTACGAAACATTTAAGTGGGCTGTTATTCACTTTGACTAGCGAAAATTGAAAAGTGCCCTTTTAAAGAATACGCCTACTATAAATGGCCTAAACATGTCTTTTGTGCTGTTTGATACGTTCTATGTGTAGAAATATAGTCAAATATCTATACAATACACCTCCTTCACATAGACAGGAGTCAGGCTTCGTTTTCAGGTTTTGTTGCGCGCATCGTTTTCTGCCCAACTTGGCATTATCTGCGTTTCAATATTAGCTGTTGGTAATTCTTAGAACGGTTGACTCTGTCCTGCATTTTTAAGCATAATGAAAAATTTCATATCATTTCTTTACTATATACTGCAATTTTTATTGGTAATTTACATTTCTAACCGTAGCTAGAAATGCGGATTGATTTTTCAGTGTCTGAAAGAGAATTAGATAGATTGAAACATGCACTTGCGCTTCTTTCTGAGGCGGAAAAACATTTGAGAGTTTCTAGCGAACGATCAACATGGTTTACGGCAACCCTCTTACAGTTGGGCTCTGTTCCTTCACCCGATCGTACTCATTCAGGAAGTAGTCGAAGACAGAGTTCCAGGACAACTGATGACTATGCAATTTCATTTAGAGAAACTACTGCACAGAACTGTAGATTGGATTCTCTGTTGGCACATAAAAAATCAGGGTCTCCCACATCATTTCTAAAAGCTGCTCGGTCAGATGTAATGAGCAAAGAGGATCCACTTCTGCTGACTGATGCTGCCAGTTTCAATTCCAATCCCAATCAAAGCCAATTAATCAATGAGGAATCATTGAAACCTACATCAAGATGCATGGACTCGAATGTTTTGACTGATATCTGGTTGCAATGCATTGAGAAGTGCCATTCCAAGACTCTGAGACAACTGCTTCACTCATACGGACAGCTCGTGTCAATATCTGAAGTCAAGGGTAAGCATTTTGCTAATAGAAACTCAGGAACCACTGAATGTGTGGATTGTAACTGGTTTAAATTATATGTGCATGTTTGGGAATTGATTACAATCTGTTTAAATTGTAAACAAATAGAAGTGGTGGATAAGTGGTAATACTTGTGAGTCTCATGAATGTGTGGATAAAAGGGATGTTTGACCAATTATAAATAGATTATAAACAGTGCTAAACAAGCTATATATGTTTTCTTTCTTTGCTTATATCTACTCTCTTTTCTTTGGCACTTGAAACAGCAGTAAGTCCTGTCTTTTTAAGCAGTTATTTCTCACTACGGATGAATCTTGGAAATCATAGTTATCTGAAAGTTCTCTTAAGCCCAGCATATTTTGTGATGTGATTTTGGTGATGACATGTTAAATTACTGAATTACTTAAACTTTGTAGATCTTGTTCCTTTCTTTAGTATTCCTTGGTCTTATATCTTCTGTTTGCAGGTGGTTTTGTTGCTTACATTGCATTTGTGGATAATAATATTAAAACAAGAGCAGAAGGATTTCTTAGCAGCATCACGAACTCGTTTGAAATAGTTTTACGACGAAATGTGGAGGTCAAGATCATCATGTTACCAGATTCTTTAGGTCAGAAGCAGATGGACACAACCATTATCATGAACCAGGAAAACAAATCAGTATGCTCGAATAAAATTGAAGGTGATATTGATCTTGATTCACGTCGGGAGCCTTCGAAGGTATCTAGAGGAAGCTTTAATAAATCTGAAGATCATATAACTGGAGCCTCTGCTGCTCAAAGTGGTAAACTGAGCAATTCGAAAATGAGCAAGTCAGAAATTCCAGAGCAGAGAATTGAGTCTATAATACGTGAGCAAAGATTAGAAACTGCATGGTTACAGGCTATGGAGAAAGGCACTCCTGGATCATTGAATCGTTTAAAACCTGAAAAGAATCAAGTCCTGCCTCAGGATGGCATAGACCATCAAAATGAAATGGAATCGTTGAATTCTGTAGATTTTCCCTTGCAGCATTGGGAAGATGAGCTGAATCATGAGATCAAAGCTTTGAAGATTAATGAGGCAATGGCACCCCAAAAGGATCACACTGTTAAGAGGAACGATCATTATCCCATCTCTCCAAGCTTGTTGCATAACAGTAGCTTTGCAAGCAATTTCAACGAACATAATATGTGAGTTATCTGACTTGTAATCAAATCTTGTGCAAGATAATTTAAGATTTGCAATTTATGGAGAATTAGGTTTAATCGCTATGTAGTTGCGTTTTAACAGCTATAATAGCAATAGGTGTAAATCTGTAATTTTTAGAGAAAACAAAGGAATAAATTTGAATATTACGGCATCTAGAGAATACAGGTGTTAGTTTGAGTCAGCTGTGTAATCCAAAATGAGTTTCGAATTCTAATTTGATAAAAAACTGAAAGTCGGCTTTCAGAAGCATTCTATGGGGCTTTGTTTTTGGAGAAACTCAGTGTAATTTAAGTCACACATTTATAGGATTTTTACTCCTGTTAGAGATGCTAATATGTTGTCATTGGATGTTATAGCATTTCAATCACGCTATATACACACTATATATAGCCTCACTTTCTAAGTCACATTATTGTAGGATTTTTACACTAAAGAGTTATCATGAAATTATTCTTCTTGCCCGTATGAATGATAGAAATCAAGATATGGATGAATGATGATCTCTGAGCTATTAAGAAAGGTGGCAGCATTATAATTTTGGACCAAATTTATCAAGATGAAATTGGCCTTTTCTTCTTGGATTTTTTTTTTCCCTAATACTCTTTTCGCCGTCTTCATCAGTGGATATGAATCGGGATCAGGAGCAGGTGGCTGCAGTGGGTTCTTCTGTTGGAATAACACGAGACCTCCCAGAAGTGGAAAGGTAGGCCAGTACATTTGTTTCAACATCTGTATTTCAAAATCAGTTTTTTATTTTTCAAAGAAAAACCTAACATATTTGTTAAACCAGGTTAAACAAGGCGCCCCCATCGGGGTGCACAGAAGTGGACGTATTTCGTGGTTTGGAGAGTGTGCAAAATCAAGAGCTGGCAACAGATTCAGAAGATAATAGAGAAGGGTACAAGTTTCGAGATTTTCAACTTATCCCTTGTTTATTATAATTATTTTCTGTATTTATTGGCTTAATTGAGCCATTTTTTTTTTTCAAAAATTATAAATGAGGGTCAGTGAAGGAAAACTGATGTAAGTTATTACAGTTATGGTTCTGCATTTCTTCAGATCCAGCCAATTTATGGGATCAATATAAGTGAAATGGGGGACTTCATTTTTCCTTTTAGACTGCGTTAAGAGCCTCTATGCAATATTTTCCTATACAGATTGAACAATGACAGTATTCTTTGAATGGGAGGAAAAGGTGAATACTTTTCTTGTGGCATAGTGCAATTATAATTTGTATAATGCAGGCGAACTTGGAATGGGGATAGACTGTACAAGTCTTCAATCCCGGTTAATCTTTGGAGTACTGTCATGAACGTTAATAAGCATGTTAGATATCTATTTACAAGTCGGTTTTGTATAGGCAGTGTCAGTGGAGAAACCCTTCTGAGGAAACTCCCATCGTGGAAGAGATTTTTGAGAACCCCTTCAAGTGGAAGACTGGTTTCATCGAGTCACGTCACCCATAAGAGAGTTGTCCACATTGAGAACACTCTTCTTTTACAGGTGACTTCTACTCAAAGTGCTTGTAACGCTAATCATGTTTAAGAAAGATGTTCATCACAAACACTCCCTTACAGAGGTAATGTACACAGGAAAGTACTGGCACAGTATTTTCACAGTAATTATGCTCTAGTTTAGCGAAATAAGGTGCAAAAATGATATAGGAAACATGGCAAAACTAAATGAGGGAACAAATTTTGCGCGAATCATCCACAATTAATAATGTAGAAATTGTATAAAACTCAAAACTGGGATTATGTTTCCAAGGACCTCTATAGAAATAAGATACAAACAGTTTAAACGAACACTAAAGTGATTTAATGGGCTGAAACTGCAGAGGCAGGATTCAATATTCATTTCACCAAGTAACAAATCATCAGGGGCGGTAACCTGCAAGTTTTGCAGCAGCAGCAGCAGTATTAGTACATTAATTTCTGCTACAGACTGAAGCAAAGTGTCTTTCAGGTCATTGAATATTCTTCTGAATAATACTATTTAGTCCCACTGAGGTTACAACCCCAGTCTAGATGGCTCTACATTATTGGCTAAATGAAATGTGAAATGAAATGACTTATTTAATTTCACCTATCATTTAATGTCACATTAACGCCACCTAGACTGGGATTGTAATCCAGTTGCGCTACATAGCATTACTCTATTATTCTATATTAAGGTTTCATATTCTTGTTATTTTATATATCAAATAATGAGGGAAAAGATGATTTAAGAAAATTCAGATGATTCATAAAATTATTTCACTACCTTGATGTTGGTATAGGATCCTTCGGTAATATATACAGGATGTTTAAGGTGCTCCACAATTTGATACATCGTCAGTGACTTCAAGACCTTCCCTACAGAACAAGGAAATCATTCAGAAAATTCAAAAATTATATCTTGGAACTTCTTTTCCAACGGAAAATCAGGACACGAATCACATAAAGGCAAATAAATCCGTTTTCTGTTTCAAACATTCTAGGATATTATACCATTTTGAAGTTGGAACCATGTTGCAACATTTTGGCTGTCATAACATGTTCGGCCAAGAGAGTGTTCAATTTACTTTCTGTAAGTAACTTTTTTATTGCCAAATATGTTTAGATGGGCTACTCTTTTCTCGCTTATAAGTTAAAAAAAAACTTATTTATTTTCACAGTGAAGTCTGAAGTGGAGGGATAACTTATTTCTCACTTTGCCTAAGAAAAAGTTATTTATATACATACGTTTATACTAAAAAAAACTAACAAGTAAATAAGCTTAGCAAACACATGCACATAATCAATTGTCATACGTGCAGTATTAAACCATTGCAACACTCTGATTGGGCATTCATTTAGTTCTCTTTCAGAATCTCAAAAATTTGAATTCACCTCCATTAAGAATAAGCATTTATATGAACTACAGATGCTGAGAAAGTGATTCAGGTGAAGGTTAAAAGTTCAACAAATCACTTGGCATTCTTAAGCATTTACATCTTTGGTGCAAAAGTAGTATATAGCGTTCCTACGTTATCACAAAGTTTTAACATGCTGTTGACTTATACATAACATAAAGAAGAACTAGCCCCAAGAATGAAGAATCACTTATTAACAAGTTCAAAGCCTTTCTTGAGCAAGTCGGGCTTGATAACCTGCACAAATAGTTGACAGCTCGAAGGTTTTATAAATCTCTCAATAAATTCAGCGAAATAAACTTCTGAATATAATTGACGAAGTTTAGATGCTAAATTTAGAAACCCGAGGGGTTTGCATTTCCCTGAGCGTTTTCCTATCAAGAGTTTTCACTACAAAAGATTCACTATTTGCCTGAAAATAAAGACATCATACTCGTGAGAACAAATATATATACACTGATGTCTCCATATCATACGAGTCATGAGAAATCATATTTTCTGTGTTAATGGTATGTAAGCGAGAGCGACAATAAGGAAACCCAGGATTGACAAGAGACACACGTTATTGGAAGTGTATAATCAAGGTTTTAATACAAAACTGTTGCCTTTTTTGTAACGCAAGTGTAAGATATCGTAACAAGTAATATAGTGAACATTTGAGTCCTGATTATCGTTCTCACGATGACTATAATTTAGTCTTAATCTACTTTGTCTAACTCCTATTTGATGAAAGTAAACAAATAATGATAATGTTTGTGAATAGTTTTTCTTACTTGTGAACTAACGGAAAGTAATAAAAATTGCAAACATTGATTTAATAAAGATTCGAATGNATTTAATAAAGACTCGAATGAGTAATGAATATTAGGGTAAAACAAGTTCATCTAATGATCATCTTAATTCCTAATTCAAGATTCTAACCTAATGTAGTGTTCGGTCGAATTCTCCTATGGTATTCAATTTACCCATCTCGAGTTCTCGTTGAGCATATTCAACTAATTCAATTCCATATCTTTATGCGAATTACCCTTAGTTAAACGAGTTATGGCACTAGGAATTCCTATAACGACCATAATAATTAGTATATGTATCTCTATACATTATACTATTTTACTGGATTTTATTATACGGGCTAAATCTCAAATGCACCTCTCGATTCGTAAGAAACTTATAAAATCATCAAATTATTGATCAGGTAATCTAATGCACTAAATTCACAATAAAACCAGCACATGAAAGAATAAATCACAGAAATCTTGGATTGAAGAATTAAGGGTCTCAAAAGACTACATTGTTCGTCCTAATTTAGAGTTTAGTTACAAGTAATGTAAAAAGAAAAATAAATAAATAAACTTGAATACATCACCGAATTAATGGAATAAAGATATGGAAAAAAAATAAACTTTTGCACAAAGGTCTTCTTCCGCTTCCAATATTTTCTTTGATCTTGAATCCCGTGATGAATTTCTTGTCTTGATTTGAATCTACGATCCCTCGTTGTATCTCTCTTTTTTCAATGTGTAGAATCTTTTTTCTCAATGTTTGAAACTCTTTATTAGTGCCTCCTTAGGTCTATTTATACTTCCCTACGCGTTCTTGGCCAATTTGGAGTCTTTTTCTGGGTTTCTCGCGGGCCGAATAGCAAAAACCCTAAAATTTGAAACACAACGCCTAAGCGCTATGGGTGTACTTCCTGGGCTAGTGCAGCACCTGGGCGCTTGTGGTATAGCGCCTAGGCGCTTAGTTGTTGTTCAACTTCCACGTCTGCTTCAGTATTTTTATCATAACGTTTTCTTCCGATATCCAATTAAAGCGATTTAAAATGTGTTGAAAATATAACTCAAAGGGCTACAACGTTTCTAGAAATAGATATTTTTCAATTCGAACGTGTATGGGGCCAAGAATGGGTCTCAATCTCCAACTAAAAACTGGATATCCTTTTATGGTTGAAAATTGATTTGTGAAAATATTTTAGTTATATTTTCACTCCTTTTGACTTTTTATTGTATCCAATTGACCCTTAGCATTCTCGAATCTTCATCGTTATCTCCAACACAACTTTTGAGTATTTTGCACTTTAGCTCACAAACTTTGAATATTGCCCTTTTTCGCTTCTTTCTTTCAATTTCACTTCCATTCACTGAATTTCACCTTATAAAAAATTATATAATAAATTAGGCTTTAATTCTATTAAAATAATTACGAAATGTTAATATTTTAGAGCCCAAATAAGTGTATAAAATACACTTATCAAAAACCTTAAAATCTCACAGAGAAAATGGCAGATTTCCAGTTTCATTTAGTATAGACCATAGTGGCTGAATATAAATTTGGACCTCTTCAATGGTAGCTTTGGCAGGAACACCAAGGACAGCTGCCCCAATAAGCCAACCATCCTTGAGAACCTGGTAAAGAACCAAAAGAGTGGGTGAACACGTTTCTTCTACTAAAAATTACATGCACCAAGAAATAATAGTGAACGTGGGTTATACGCATATTTGGACAAACTTAAAAAGTAAAAGTTACTTAGAATATGTTTGGAAAGAATTTATAACAATTTAATTTATAAATAAGTAGAAATAAGTGATGTATAAGTGNTGAAAGTAAACAAATAATGATAATGTTTGTGAATAGTTTTTCTTACTTGTGAACTAACGGAAAGTAATAAAAATTGCAAACATTGATTTAATAAAGATTCGAATGAGTAATGAATATTAGGGCAAAACAAGTTCATCTAATGATCACATTAATTCCTAATTTAAGATTCTAACCTAATGTAGCGTTCGGTCGAATTCTCCTATGGTATTCAATTTACCCATCTCGAATTCTCGTTGAGTCTATTCAACTAATTCAATTCCATATCTCTATGAGAATTACCCTTAGTTAAACGAGTTATGGCACTAGGAATTCCTATAACGACCACAATAATTAGTATATGTATTTCTACACGTTATACTATTTTACCGGGTATTATTATACGGTCTAAATCTCAAATGCACCTCTCAATTCGTAAGAAACTCATAAAATCATCAAATTATTGATAAGATAATCTAATGCATTAAATTCACAATAAAACCAACACATGAAAGAATAAATCACATAAATCTTGGATTAAAGAATTAAGGGTCTCAAAAAACTACATTGTTCGTCCTAATTTAGAGTTTAGTTACACGTAATGTAAAAAGAAAAATAAATTTTTTTAACCACACATTAAATTTGATATTACCTAATACAACTCATCGGAGAGTGAGTTGAGGAGGTCCTAGAGGTCACGTGACTCGCCGCTGGTTCGAAGAGTCTCCAGCACCCTCTCAAAAAGGAATACGCGGCAGGGGATCCGGAGCACGCCTTTCTGCTTGTAGCCGTACTCTTGTGCCGATTTATTGAGCAGCTTTACAAAGATTGGGTGATTCAAAAGCTCAGCGCTCACTACAAACCTTTCCATTTCCTCGCCTACGTAGACCGGCAGGTGGCCTTCCGGCACTCCTCCAGACCTCATTCTGAAAGATCCCGATCGACGAGGCCTCCCCGCCCTGGATTCCGACCGGAAAGGACAATACTGTGAAGAATCAGCTACTCTAGAAGTCCACTAAATACTGAATCTTGCCTCTCCTTTCCAGGTAGTTCAAATTTGAGGTCCACTTGGATACTATCTTTGGCATCTAGAAAATAGCCAAAAATAAATTTTTTTATATTTGAATCACTGAAAAAGCCAAAACTAAAAACTAGCACATTGCCTTCACTTCAGGCATCTTTGAGAAAGTGTAAAAACTGCGAATTGTAATTTTGAAAAGCGAAGACAGAAGCACAAACACAGGTCAGGTAAACAGATAGCATATAGGAAACAAAAGTATGTTCTACTGGAATTGCCACGCTTGTGCCTTGGCCATATTCTTTCTACATGTTCAAGAACAAAGCACAATCAACTTCCACAACTTTCAAATTTTATAATTAACTGAATTTGATACGCGTGTATGGAATGAGTCTGGTGACCTACTCGATTGACCAACGATAACTCAATGCACCACAAAGGTGGACTGGCGACCGATCACAGAACTCATTTGGGTATGCCCATTATACTGCTTTAAGCTGCTTATTTTGCTTCTAACCTCGTTTGATTTAATCATCAGCAAATCCTCAGTCACCGCATTCCCCTTGTTTTGACGGACAGCTAGACTAACAAATTGGCTATCAGGTAGATTCAACTTCTCTACCACATGAACGCTACTATTTTGCACGCAAGATTCAACGTCAATGTTATTACGAAAATAACGTTTCGAATTTCATTACAACGTGCTTTTATATCAAATCATGCCTAGTCTAATGATGTGGCAAATGAATGATGGTTGGATTAAATGTGTGAAATGTGAAAGGTGGTGTGAAATTGTGCCTAGTGTAAATTCGATAAATCACGGTATAAAGAAATGTGTATGTGTAGTAAGATTGTTAATTTTAACCACATATTTTATGGATCTCATAACTTTTCAACGACACATTTAATCAACTTCTATCAAAATCTAATTTTAATCTCTATCAAATAAAGGCTTAGTAAGTAGTAACATTATGCAGCAGATTTGCCAGCCATTAAAAATTGCTCTCTTTAAATTAAAAATTATTTTATTTTTTTAGAGAAGTATATTTGGTGAAAATTAAAATTGAAGTTTTAACTTAAGTTAAAATCAATAATTAATTTTAATTAGGATCCAAAATTTTTCCACCACACATTTATCAAATTTCATCAAAAATTGGTTAAAAATCTGATTTTAATCTTCACTAAACGGGGGCATAAAAATATGCAATTCTCCTGAGGCATGTTTGCTATTAAACCCATGTTT
This sequence comes from Fraxinus quadrangulata, assembly GCA_903798255.1. Taxonomy (NCBI): domain Eukaryota; kingdom Viridiplantae; phylum Streptophyta; class Magnoliopsida; order Lamiales; family Oleaceae; genus Fraxinus; species Fraxinus quadrangulata. The sequence continues at coordinate 44,918 of CAIGRB010129093.1, read as the reverse complement.
GAGTCCTAATTTTTTTTAAAAAATGATATTTTAAAATGATATTTTTAACCACATATCTCTTAGGCCCTGTTTGGTTTGGAAGAAAATCTCAAGTCAAAGTTAACAAGCAATTTTAATCACAAACTTCATTGGACCCAAAAATTTTTAACTACATATTTCATCAACTTTTATCAAAATTTACTAAAAAATTGATTTTAATCTCCACACAACAGGGACTTAATAAAATAATTTTTCACGTAAATTAAAAAAAAAATCCTACTTTTAACAACATATTTTCTAAAAAATCACCATTACAATATTCACTCTCTCAAAAAGGGCTCAAACAAATCTTAAAAAAGAAGTTAGATTGATCTTTTTACGATTTTTAAGGTTTTAGTGAAAGAGAATATTATTCAAACTATCATAGTTGAAATTTAAAAATAATTATTGTCACCTCATTTTCTACCAAAAAAAAAAAAAAAGATTCATCATCCTCCCACTGCAAGGCTAATAACTTTCCCCTTTCACGGTAGCAAGTCCATGTTGTCAATTAATCGTAACACCACCTATGGTTTTTTTTTTATACCCAAGTGTCCACCTGGGGTCTGCGATTCAACCTCTCATCACACAGACCAAGTAAACCACGGGATGTGCCCTAAACGGTCAGGGTTCAAGAGCCTTCCAACTGAACTGTCAAAGTGATGAGCTAGTCAAACACATGTTGCACATTGCCTTCTAGGAGAACTCCTACCTTCCAGAATAAATTCTTCCTTCTAGTAGAGAGTCTACCTTCCAAGAACTCCATAAATCGAATCTGCCACATATGATCGTCAGCATTGAAGAGCCACATTATTTGTCAGTTGGGATGTGCCCCGGGAGTCAACACCACCTATGACTTTGCTCCTATTGAAGAAGGAGCTAGTGACTCATAAGCAACGATTTGGTTAAGGGGACCAAACGAAACCATAATGAAAGCAAGTATACATATGGTTTGTCATTGATACGCAAACGTGGATGGTCTATTCATAAGTAGGATGAAGTTCGGGTGAAAACAAAGAATTTAAGAATCAACTAGTGTTGAAATATTAGCGATGAATTGTGATTAGATGCCAGATGCTACTGTAACTCAAAGTGAATTAGCAGTTTCTACATGAACTGAAATACATAGATGCACAATTGTTGACTAGGCATTTAAAAGTAAAGCATTGTTTTGGTATGGGCCGCGAGAGAAAACTACCAAATCAAGTGAACTAAAAAAAACACTATTAAATTTGAACTTGATAAAGAGTTACTCTCGTTTGTTTCCGCAGTTGTTCGTATTATAACGAGAATAGCATATAACCCTTGTTTGGCGGTGATTAAAATCAGGAATTTTAGTAAATTTTAATAAAAGTTGATGAAATGTAAAGTTGTGAATTATATAAAATGTGATTAAAATAATTAATTATTGACTTTGATTTAAATTTAGATTAAAAAAACATGGGAATATGTTGTGTTTAGACTTAAAACACATCAAGAGGCTCCTATACAGCCCAGCCCAACCAACGAAATATGGGCTGATACAGACTAGCACATCTATAAAAGCCCAAATTAACACCATTTCCTAAAGGGAAATTACAAAAAATCAGGGGTTTAAAAATAGGTTTTTAAAAATCAGGTCCAAAGCTTATTTATTGAAAAATCAGGTAATATATTAAAACTCTAACCCTAATTTATCACTCTCAACTCTCTCTCTCTCTCTCTCTCTCTCTCTCCCCCCCCTTTCCCTTCCCTTCCCTTCCCTTCCCTCTCTACATTCTTTTTCTAACCAACTCGTCGTCGCCGCCTGTCATTATTGCCCAGCCTCGTTACCGCCTATAACTCTCTACCTCGCTCACTTCTCTATCTCTATTCTCAGTTCTCTCTCTGTTGGAAAGGACCCGTCGAACTCGAAGCTATCAGAGTCGAGCTGCGCGAAGCAGCCTGACACCACCACCACCATCATAGGCCGCTTCATGCCATTTCTCGTTCTACTCCGACAAACACCGCCTCATGGTGGTGATGGTGGCCAAGTCGCGCATGAGATCTGTCGCACATGCCACAGTTGCGCGAAGCAGATCTGTAAGAAACACCATGGTTTTTGTTACTGTCGTAGGATGCTGACTGTTGTTGGCTGTGGTTAACTGGTTATGGTGATGTTTTGTCGAGGCGGATCTGTGTTTTGTAGTGAAGGTGGCGATTTTTTGATCTATGTGTGGGTAGTTTTCTATGGGTGGTGGTTGGTGGACGGTGATGACGATGGTTGTGTAGGTGGTGGTGGAGAAATGGCAACTGCAACCTGAGGTAGTGGTGGTGGCGACGGGTTTTAGATTTTTTGATTGGGGGTTGTCGTGTGGCGGAGATGGTTGAGATTTTTTTGGTGGGGATGGTTGTTCAAGTGGTGTAGGTGGTGCTGAGGATGGTCGCAGGTGGTCGTAGTGACGGTGGCGGTGATGGTGTTATTTACGATGGTACGTGACCTACTATTTGATGATATGTGACCAAATATTTGGGAATCTGTGACCAATTACCCAAATGTGACCTGAAAATATAATAATAGGTTACTCAAAAATAATCTGTAACCTACTATTTGGTGGTATGTGACCAAATATTTGAAAATCTGTGACCAATTACTCAATTGTAACCTAAAAATTTAATGAAATGTTATTTAAAAATTTGTGATCTCGAAATAATTTGTGACCTATAAAACTTTTGATTTGTGACCTCAAAATAATATGTGATCAATTAATTTTAAAAAATGTGATACGTGACCTATAATTATGTATACGTCAGTATTAATTACATAACTATAGCATTATTATATTTAATTAATAAATATTTTTAATTAATTAACTAAAACATAATTTTTACACCGATCAAACTTAAAATCTGGTTTTTAAATTGTGTATAGTTCATCACCTAATTTTCATCTCTTCCCTTTCCTAAATCTCACGGCATTTCGTTCAGAAGAGCATCATCAATGGCGAAACCTCTGGGACCCACAGGCGAGTTCTTTAGGAGGCGGGACGAGTGGCGGAAGCACCCGATGATGACGAACCAGTGGCGCCACGCCACCCCCGGCCTTGGCATCGCTCTTGTTGCTTTTGGAATTTACGTTGTCGGTGAAGCCGCCTACAACAAAATCTATGCCCCCAAATCTCACTCCACTTCTGCTCCTGCTGGTTCTTCTGCTCCTGCTGTTCATTAGAATTTCCTTTCTACCTACAAGGTAATAATAGATCTTTTTGGCGCTCGTACGTGGGTGGGATGTAGTGGATTTGTGGTTTATTGGTATGGTTGATTTTGGGTAATTTGGAATTTTGGATTAACGTTGTGTAAAAAATCCTATGCCTGCATGATCAATATAAAGTCATATTAGTTTAAAGTTCATATTGTGGGTTAATTAACTGCCTGCCTAGATAACCTCCCACTTGGTTATTGGAGGGAAATTATTGCAGGAAAAAACCACCCACCCACTTTCACGATGGATGGAAGTTGTTTGGTGGTTGTCTGTATATTGATACCAAAAGGTCCCTAGCCAAACCCAAGAAAACATGGCTGGAGGTAAGTAATTTATGTCTTACACATTGTATTTGCATTTCAATTGTAAGAGATTGGTTACATGGGTATTTTGTTAATATACATGTTTGTGTTTGTGTTAGTCTATTAACTCAAACTGACCGTCTATCTACAACATAAGAATAGCTCTTTAAGGCACATGTACATAATATACGTAGTATTTGTACCCTTTCTAGGGTATGCTCTTTTTGGGAAAATTTGGAATTTTCGGTATATATTGCCATTGGTTTTAGGTTTCAATTTCAAGAGATGGGTCTTTTGTTAGTATACACATTTGTGCTAGTCTGCATCAATTGGGCATGTCTCATTTTCTAAAAATCAGGTTCTTTAAAAAATGAACACAATCAGAATCTACGTTAAGAAATGATGTGACATGTATTTATGCATGCTCACAGTTATGACTTGTGCTTGCTGTAATTTTTCTTCTTTTTTGAACGTACATGTAAAGAGAAGGGTCCGTCTTTTAACTGCTGTTGGTTGTTATGTGGAAGGATATACATTCATCTGTATTTAAACAAGCACAAGCCTTTTTGCCTCTATTTCTTGAAATTAGGTCACCCACCTATATAAACGTATATAGCTATTTTAGTGAGAAGTTTGTGTTAATGTGCAGTGGGTTGCTAGCTTTTCTAGTTATTATTTTTCGTGTGAAGGTTTAGAATATTTAATCAAGTTTTAATTGATTTAGTTAGTAGGCAAGTCTTTGGTGGCATTAAACAAGGGCTTCAGAATTGGAACTAATGAAACATCTGTTCAAAATTCAGCAAAAAATTGCCAGTTTCAATGTTGAGCGCCCAATTGTGTGCCAACAAACGTAGTGTAAGGATAATCACTAAGATATTGTGGTGATTATGAACTCAAATAGCTAAGTAATGTTTGTATCACATCTGCACTTGCTGTGTTTTTCTGTTCACTTTTAATTTCAGAATTTGTTGAATGAGTATGAGTGAACCCATTTGAGGTAGCATTAAATGATAAGGCCAGTGGATTTCATATCCATACTTTTAGGGGTTGTTTGAACCTCATTTTTTTCAAAAAATTCATTTTGCAATAATGTTACGATGGAGAATGTGTAGTTAAAAAATAAGAATAAGTTTTGGGTTTGCATGTAATATTATTTTGTTGAAAAATGTGTGGTTGAAATGAGGTTAAATCTTTGATGAAAAATGGGGCTCAAACAAGGGCTTAATTAGCCTTATCACTTCACCCCCACATAACGCGTCAGATCACATGGGGATGATCCCTAGTTTGTACATATAACATTATTCTTGCTGAAAATATCTAATATTCTGAGTGAGAAAAGAAGATGCATTTGAGCATGTGGTTCAGAATGAGACTATTGCCCCTCTTGCATCAAAATTTAAAGCAGACATGTAATCATGGGACCTACTTGGCCAAAGTGGAATTTTCTTGCCATTCATGTGAACAGATGTCGCTGCACCGATGTTTTTATAGATAAATAGTACCTTTACTCCTTGTTCTTCATTACACTGATTGAGGTCTCTAGTCAAAACATGAGCATATTGTCACAGACCGCAAGGTAGTGACATGAGATTGGGCATGACACGGGAATGTCATGGCACCAAGTGGGAAAATGAGTGACCTATGGTTGATTAGGTCTAGACTTCAAAGGTACATGTTAATGCCAGTGTCACCTAAATTTGGTGTTTAGACGACCGGTGTCCGTGGTGTCGGGTTCGTGTCCAGGTGATGCCTAGAAAATTCGGGTGTGATTGCAGCCACTGCGACACAGCTGCAACGCGGGCAGGACATCGCAGGCAGATTGCAGGTAGCACCCAGGACATGGTCAAACACAGACTGCAGTCATGGCATGACACAGACAGCACAGCAATACAGAATGCAGGCTGCTTGATATGGGGAGTGACATGGCCATGACATGGGCAGTATTCCCAGCACATCAGGTGGTTTTCTAGGGAAGAATACCAGGGGCAGATTGTTGGGATATTTTAGGAATCTTGTACAAATTGGCTACTCAAGCCACTTGCAAGACTAAGGCCAAGGAATGAAGCAAAAGCCAATTTGATGACTATGAAAGGAACATGGCTTGCACATGGAATTGTGGAGACAATCCACTTGCAAGAAGCAAAGTCCAAGTTTGCTTCCTTTGGTCTAAGGAGGTTTAAAGGCAAGTTGCAAGCAATAAGGGCCCTTGGGTGAAGATAGATCTTGGCCATTGATTCTAAGATATTTGCTAGGATTTTGCCTATAAATAGAGAGGTAGTCTCATTGTAAATTTATTCATTGAAGTTGAGAGCTATTGTGAATACAAAGGAACTTACTTGTTCTTCATATTATCTTTACTTCAATAATCTACTCAAAGTTGTTATAATTTAGCCTAGCAAGGTTGAATTATTTTGGGGGCGAGGGAAGGCTAACTTAACGTTTTCTCGTAGGGATGGAATTGCTTGCGTTAAGGCCGCACGGTGTCTAGTTTTCTAGTGTGAGAATTTTAGTCCCGTGACAATATTCTAATGTTTTCTCTATTTTCAAACGAAGAAGTTACCAAACAGTAGAAAATATTTATGAAAGTGGGCGAAACAAATCACACTCTATTTTCCAAGGTATGGACCCATTGTCACTGATAGGAACTTGTTTAAAACATTCACAAAGACATCTTTTTTGCAACCCTTTATAAACAATGCTTACATAGAGGACACAAAACTTTCTTATAGTTCTTTTCTTACGAGTTTCATGTGGATTTTCAGTTTTCTTGTATGGGTCTGTAGATTCAGCTATTTCCACTTTTGGTGAAGCTTGGCACAAAATTTTGATTACGAACAAAGTGTGGGGGCACAGAAATGTGTTAGAAACAGCTCTAGTGTGATTATAAGATGTAAGATGGATGATCGCAAAAATTGGTTCCATAGAGAGGGATGGAGTCCATGATGGGGGTTAAATGGATAGAAAAGTACATGAAACTAGATCACTGGTTGGTAAAATTGATGTTTTGAAATAATCAAAGACGATTAATAACATTTCTGCAAAAAGAGAAAAAGGTTCCCTTTTTATTGGACAGATGCAGCATGTTTTACACGTTTTTTATTAATATGTTGTTTTCTTGAATGCATGAATGTCTGAAATTTATTCATTTTGACTATAACTTTTCACTTTCTTGATTATGTAGATGAGTGCACGGTGCCAACTGCCAAGGTCAGGCGCGATCATGCTTCTCACTCCTCTCTTCTTCTTATCAGTGTTAAAAATAAAGTACTCATAAGACGTGTTTTGCCTTCAATCTGCAGAACTTTGAATCTGTAACTAACTAGAGAATAGTTGTTTAATCAATGGTCTGTAATTTTTACGGAGTTTTTTTGTTAAAAGGATATAATGTCTTTCGAGTTGTAGCTGTTTTTATCATTTTGTTTGAACAACTTTGTGAATAAAAGCTTTAGTACCGTATGTCTAAGCCCCTGGTTGACAATTATTAAAATGAGTTTTTCATTTTTAGGAAAATGAATTTCGGAATAGTGATTTTTTTGGAAATATATGGTTAAAAGATTAAAAAAATTGTGTTTACGTGTAAAATATTTTATTATGAGAATACGTGTATGAAAATAAGTTTGTGGAAAAAGAATTTTGTCTTAATAGTTGTCAAACTGGGGGCTAAAGAACCAAGCCACGGGCTTTGAATTGCCACTATTTACTTTCTTATATCTTACAATTTGTCTTGCCAATCAGATCGTTACCATTTGTGTACGGGGTGACGTTGACTTGATGATGGCCCAAATTTATAAAGGGAAATTTACAAAAATGAAGAATTTAATGCTTGTCAATTTAAAAGTGTCTAATTTGATAAATTTTGTAAAAATGGTCAAATTTGGTACCAAATTATCTATATACATTTAATGAAAATTGAAGCAAAATTTTTTTTTTTTCCAATTTGTCCTGAATTTTGAGAAGAACAAGTAGTTTTCATGAGGAGCTATATTAATGCTAGCTAATATTTAATGGATTCATTTACTTTCATTATCTATTGGGTATTGACCAATAATTTTGAAAAAAAAATGAAGGTTAACTAAAAAAACTATTTAACACTTAAAAAAAGTATATATTTTTAATTCATAAGAAAATCATATAATGACATTTCGAAAAATTTAATCTCATTCAAATTTGCGAGTGGCTTTCCACAATTATTGGTGAAGGTGATTTTTTTTTTAAAATTATATTGTTGATAAGTTGTGTTTAATAGTTATTATTCTTGACATTTCATGACGTTCTCGAAATTTTAAAAATTGTTACAACATTTGGATCTTGTTAATCTTGACACTTCATTTGTCTAAAATAAGAATTCGTTCTGAATATGAGAGTTTTCTACATTTCATAATGTTATTGATATTTTAAGTGTAGTTCTTGATATTTCATAAATGTTTTATTTTCCAATTTATAGGGAGAAAATAACATTTAATTCATGATTGAAATGGTACTTTTTAAAATAACTAGTATAAATTAGGTTTCAAGTTATTATTGATCAATATAATTTTTAATTATATAAATAATTTTGTCCTCATTGTGGAATTTAAAATTGCTAATGTGGACAATTTGGTCTAAATTATAGTAAAATTGACATTGAAGAAATTTTGGATATTTTTACAAATGACTATGTAAAAGTGGATTTTTTTTGCAATTTCCTTATTTTAAAATGTAATTTTTTTTTTTAAATTTTCTATTTGGCATGTACTGAACGATGTAATGAACTTGAATTTATTTGAAGTGTTTGTTGGAACGGTAAATTTTAAAGATATATCACATGTTTAACAATACAATGAACAAGATTAGGCCCTTGTTTGATACACATTATTTCCAAAATTAAGTTATCTCTCTTCTTTTCAACAACACGTTTTTAAATGAAATAATATTACACGCAAATCCAAAATTTTTTCTTATTTTTTAATTATACATTCTCTATTAATTTACTATTCAAAAATGCATTCTTTAGTAATAATGTGCATCAAACAAGCTATTAATTTCTTTTTCTTCTTTATTAATATCACATATTGTGCAATCTACCCCTATCAAATAATTATAAACATTCTTTTAAATGACCTATATTCTTTACGGTCCTAACATACATTTTTATCACAGGTGAACTAAGATTTTTTTTTTTTTTTTGGAGAGGGGTGCAGATTTGATCTATCAGTAATTTTTGCAGAATATAAAACTCATCCATTCTCGTATAGCAGCGGTTTTACATTAGCACGAGGGTTTCTTCAATCTATTTAACCAGTGACCACTTTTAACCAGTAGGTATGGAAATGTTACTCCATTTTCATGCTAAATTATAAATGAGCACGGACAAGCACAAGCATTTTCTTGATTTCATGTTGATTATAGTTCTATTGCCACTCCAAGACCAGATAATGGTCTCCTCAATGTCAGAAAAAGTTACTTTTGTGTGGTGGGACCCTTGATAATCTTTTACCCAACACATTGACTAGTGTTGAAAGCTTAGTTGTATAGGATTTGTAAAGGTTCTACAAAATAATTCCAACATCAAAGCATGTTTGGGACATGTCCCTTTTTGAAAAAAGTTAGATGATTCTAAAAAAGAAAAAAAATACCCACCAAGAAAATGAAGACATTATCCACTTCATGTACAGAGCATTTTGACAATATTACTCTATATACTGTCAAATAAGTGAGAAACAAATCGGCTTCTTTTTGCCTTTTAAGCTAGGCCAAACATCCTTTTTCTCACACACAGTGTAAGAGAATTACTTCTTTTGACTTCTTGGTTCTATTTGGATTTCATTATGTTATATGAACATGCACATCACATTACAGTACTTCTTTTTCCTCCCAATTAACAAAAAAAGTATAGGCACTTGTTTGCCACTACCTTGGGTCTTTTGTGATAAAGGAACTGATACTGATGTAGTTGGGGAAAATGCATTGTATCTTGATAATGGATCATGTATACTCTTCCACCTCATAGTCCTCAGATGATGTGGAAGGCACACCAAATAAAGAAGACGATCGACCTTAAACTACCCTGGATTCATTATTGAATTAACGTAAAAATGTAACGAGTCACACACTACGCTCGTATAAAATATATTTTGACGATTAAAATCTATAGTCAATTCACGTCGTTGATGACAGATTTGTTGATAATTATAGTGCTACATTGTATTTCTCATAAAAAAGCAATTACTAATGCCATTTTCTATAGATGTACACAAGTGCCATTATCCTAATAGATCCATTATGGAATTATTTCTTTTCCATTTCTCTGTTTACATACAAGACTCAGGGAATGCAAGGAAGAAAAAGAAAAAAACTTCCCTTTGATTCCCACAGTGTCATTTAAGGTACATTTTCATCTCCCACAATTTTTGGGGTGCTGGGATTGGGATTGTACAAATCCTGACCGTTAAAATCAGGTCGTGGTGAGGCCGATGGAGATCGGTTGTGAATGTACCATTTTGCCCAGAACATATAGTTGAGGAAATTAATGAAACTTAGAGCTGCTAGCAACCAATAGAAGAGGTCTAATCTGTCTTTGTTGAGATTGTTTTCACTGAGCCATCCACCACCAGAGGAATGTGAAGTGACCTTGTTTACAAGATAAACAAGTACTGAGCTGAAGTAAAAGCCAAATGAGTATGAGCAGTAAGTTATTGCTGTTAAAAAGGATTGCATTCCTTTCAAGGACTGTTTGTAGAAGAATTCGATTAGGCCGACTGCTGTGAACATTTCTGATATCCCGAAGATCAAAAACTGCGGTGTGATCCAAAACACGGACAATTGTTTATTTGAATTCACAGCAGCATTCCTTCTCTTACTCTCCATTATGGCTGCTGAGATCATCGAAAATGTAGCGGTAAAAAGGCCAAATCCTATTCGCTGTAAAGGAGTTATACCAGAATCATGTCCAGTGATTTTTCGAGCAAAAGGGACGAAGAATGTGTCGTAAAGAGGGAGTATGAATATTAGAATGATGTAAGGAATGGATTGAAGAGAAGCTGGAGGAATGTGGAAGGATTTGGTTAACTGAGTGTTCATAGAACTTCCTTGTTGAACTGAGAATGTCTGTAATTGTGCTAAGATTGTATTGAACACAATTGTGCATGCAAATATGGGAATAATTGAAATCAGTATCTTTACTTGCTCTACTTGGTTTACAGTGCAGAGCCTCCATGTACTTTCTCTTTCGTTATTTCTATCTTCAAGTTTAATACAGGCCTTATTCAAGAACCTGAAAATTTGATATTCATTAGTGAGGCTGTTGAAGAATACATAAATGTGCGATTCAAAATAGTATTATAAAAGGCAAAGGCCCTCGACTCGAGTTGTGCTACCACTCATTTATGAAAATAGTGCACATGAGATCTTTGATAAAAATAAATAAATAAATTTGGCATGCACTTGAGAGAGCTTCGCACTTTACCTGAATCTTTCAGTTAGTTGAAGATTGCCATCATTGTCACTATTAGGATCCTTGGATTGACTTCCATGAAGCATTCGAGGATCAGAAGGACAGAAACATTTTCTTTTTAGTATTGCAGCCACAAAGACCTATGTAAAGAACAAACCTAAAGTAAGTTAAGTTGATTCAAGAAAATTTTGTGTGTACATTTTGTATCATAAGTAAGCACATTAATGTGAATGTTTTTCAAGAACATGAACCATAAGACAGTAAAAAGAGAGTAAAAAATATATTAAACAGTCAATTGAGCTTGAGCCCCTTTATTTTAAATTCATTATGTCAGATGAATTGAAACTCACCGAGTAGGACTCGCGAACCTAAAGCATATGCATTTCATTTGTACAAAAATTAGAAGCATTTTTCTTACTTGTGCAATAGGAGTCAAGATGCTGCCTTGAGGAGGCTTGTTGCTATAAAGGAATGTTCCACAAATCAAGCTGATTAACCCCAAGGCCATGGCAGCAGCTGAGATTCCGAACCCGACATCCATTCCGGAATGTGTTTGGACCCAAACAAGGAGAGTTAAGGCAACAAGTTCACCAATGGAGAAGGCAAAGTATGCAGCATTGAAGTATTTGGAAAGCTTATTGGATTGATTTGGATCAATCTGGTTAAATTGATCAGCACCATGAGCTATCATGTTGGGCTTAACACAGCCACTACCTAATGCAACCAAATAAAGGGCTATAAAAAATATCAAGGATTTGAACCCCTTGGCTTCTACACAATTGTCTCCATCAGTTACCATGTTGCATTTTGGTGGTTTTAGTTGGGGAAGATGGGCTTGAACTGAGAGTAATATGAAACCCTGTGAATGATTCAACACATAAGACGATTGCAATTTTCTGTAAATTTTACGAAAAATTATGAATATAACATGAAACTAGAACTTCGTCTAAAAGTTTTTCCATCTAAACGAGAAGTTTGATGTTTGCTACCCATAAATCTATCTTATCGTAACATGGTATGAGAGCAAGCAGATGGTCTTAAGTTTAAGTCTATTCACGCTAATTTATGAAAATGATAATATAATGATTCCGGCTTACATAAAAGGGATGTGTTGAAGACAATTTGAACAAATAAACTTGTTCGGTTACATAAGTTGAGAGGTTGCGGAACACTTGAAATGTATGGTTAAAATTAAGTTGACAAAGTTTTAGAGAGAGAGAGAGAGTATTAGGAAAGGAAAGAAATACATACAGAAAGTTCCACAAAGCCAAAAGTGAGCATGGTCCAAAAGCAACCAAGATAAGAATCAGAGAGGTAGCCACCAAGAAGTGCTAGAATGAAGACAGTTCCTATAAAATTTGTCACTATGTTTGCAGACTTTGACAATGAAAAGTGCATCTCATTTATCACATATGTTATCAGGTTGTTCCCAACTGCTGCTATTGCCATTATCTCAAATCCTTGGAGTCCTGCAAATTATTCAAGAAAACACCAATCAAATTTATGCAACTGCGTGTCTCATATAAAGTATTAGACTCGAGTGGCTGATTACTATATGCACCATAAATGATTATGTAAAATGTACACAAATATTTTACTCAATTTCATCAGATAGAAGTAATTTTCAAGAATGTTGCAACTGTACAAGGACGAAATATCATCACTTAAAAATTTATTTTCAAGATTGTAGATCAGGCACTCACACACATATTACAAAGAAATAGAGAGAGAGAGAGAGAGAGAGAGAGAGAGAGAGAGAAGGGAACCTAGAACAAAGGCAGAAGCTCTCATTCCACCATGCTTCTTGGGATTGGAAGGCTTTCCTCTCCAATCAACAGTAGTAGCCTCTTCACAAATCTTTTTCCCTCTGTAATTCTGTCTCCCTGTCCCTGCTGTCTTCATTTCCTCACTCTCTCTCACACACAAACACAAAATGGAGAATTGAGGGTATATATCAGGAAACTGAAACTATATGATTCATGCCTTTGGCACCCTACCCTTCACAGCTTATATTCTGCAGGAAACTAAGAGAGCCGTGAAAAACTCGCGTTTCATTCTAATCTACGCTGAATTTGAGGGAAGTGGTCCCAATGTCATATTGGTGGGGGCTATATACGAGAACTATGTTTAACACCAGTCTAGATAGCAAACATTGATCCACTATTATAATGTTCAATAAAGTTGAATAATACTATATATCAAAACAAATAGGCATCGCTCTGGGTGGCACTAGGGTCTGCCTTCTTGTCTAATGGACCCCGTAGACCGTGCTACTTATCAATGATGATACATAGCATTATTTTTTATTTATACACTCCTACATATTTTAAAGTCATGTTCAAATTTTCGAGATAATTATGAATACGTGTGAATTGAAAAGATCTTCAATTAGTGCTATGACTAATCACGACTTATCAAATGCAAATGGTGCATTCAAATAGTCACGTTGTTTTGAGTTGGATACGACTTTACTAATGTTCTCCAACACGTCCAAGATAAAATTTAAAAAGGGATTAAAAACGCGTTGATCCTCAACTTCATGCGATGTTCTCAAATAGTTCTTCATATTGTTCAATGATTCCATGAGTCTAAATTATTTAGCTACACTACGCCTTGTGTAGCATAATCATGACAATTAAGCATAGTTATTAGACCCGACTCGGACATCGATCCGGACAAAATATTGGGTCTCGAGTTATTGGTTGAACCGGTGGGTCAATGGTCAAACCGGTGGGTCATCGTATCAAAATCTATAAAAAGAATTAAAGTATAAAAAAAAATTTAGGCAAAATTATATTTTTAAAAAAATTATTTTCCACTAATTATTTAAGTCTATAAAATAAAGTAAAATATTTGACCAAAATTTTAATAAAATTACTTTTAGAAAACATATATATAATTAATGATTCATTGGATACATATAACTTATTGCACATAAAAAAATATTGAAGTACTCTACAATTCCAATAATGAGAAAATAATTGTTTTACTTGGAGGTCCAGGTTCAATTCCTTGGACCTCCAAAATTTTAAAAAACAATTTTGAAAATCGGTAAATCGGTCGGGTCAACTCAGTCAAAGCGATTTTTGACCGAGTCATGTGTATTTCTATTAGGTTAATCTACATGGCTCGCATAAGGGACCGAGTCATCGATTTTCCGGCCCGACTAGCCGGTCCGAGCTGGGTTAACTATGCAATTAAGTGTCTAGATCAATATCAAAATACTCGACGGTCAAACATATTCTAAATTATTTTTGGTGACAATTTCGATAATTAATGGTTATGTACTACAATAACAAGATAAGCGTGTTTTTATATACTTATTGGACACTTAAATTGAGCTATTATTGATGAAATAAGCGAATTTCTACTCACAATTGTGTAATTGTTAATTTTAAGGCAAAAACACTCAAAAAAGGAAGGGAAAAATGACTAAAAATGTACAAAAACACGAACTGAGGACTAAAGTGTAGTGCTAAAAGTTTAAGGGCTTTGTATCCAATTTATCGAGGATATAATCGAATGAAAATCAAAATTTGGGGATCAAAATGTACAAGATCAAATTTGAGGGACCGACATCCAAATAGTGAGAGGACTAAGATGAAAAAAAGGAAATAATTACATAGCCCGCACGCGCGGGGTTGCTGCCCAAGTGTTTCAGAGTGCTTGCACACCAAGAATGCCAACGTGCGCAAGTGTGTTTTGGGGTAGAATTTGGGCCCCTTTTTGTAATTTCGGGGCAAGTTTGGGAAGCTTTTTGGACATCTTTTAGGACTTGTTTTTAGGGTATTTAAATACCCCATTTATGAGTTTGATTCGCCAATTCATGATCCCTTCATTTAATTAACACAAGAAATGAGAAAAAAGTGAGAGAACTAGGGCATAAAAAGGAAGAAAAGAAGGAGAAAAACCAAGCAAAGTGGAAAGATTTGGAGGGAGAATCAAGACCACACCATTTCATTTGCTTCGAGAATCCATCCAAATGACGGGTTCTAAAATACTCTTAAGCCTTGGTTTGGTTTGATTAAAAATTAAATTTTTAGTAAATTTTGATTAAAAAAATTTTAAATATATGATTAAAAAGTTGATAAAAATTGTGAGTCTCATAAAATATAGGAAAAATTGTAGCTGCGGTCCCAAATCTTTCATTTTGTTGCAAATTACACCCAAATCTTTAATTTTTATGGTCGAAATTCCAAACTTTTATATGTAATTGCAACGTCGGTCCCAAACCTTAAATTCTGTCCAAAAAATCGCCAGTCAACGTTGCTACAGTAATTTTGACTCGAAAAAATTACAGCGCCGGTCCCAAACGTGTCATTTTCTTGCAGATTACACTCAATCCTTTAATTTNAACAAGTTATCCAAAAAAATGTTTGTCTACTTCAAATTCTTCAATCTTTTCACAGCCATCACTATCTTTTTTTGGAATGTGATAGTTATCGATGATGAGAATGTGATGACTGTGAAATGAAAGGTTTGGGATCGATGTTGCAATTTTTCGGAGTCAAAATTATTGTAGCAACGTTGACTGATGGTTTTTTGGACGGAATACAAGGTTTGGGATTGACGCTGCAATTACATATAAAGGTTTGGGACTTCGATCGTAAAAATTAAAAGTTTGGGTATAATCTGCAACAAAGTGAAAGATTTGGGACCGCAGCTGCAATTTTCCCTAAAATATATGATTGAAAACGATTCTAAAAAATTAGGACCAATTAGTGCTAAGTTGGAAAAAAAAATTTGGTCAAAGGCACAGCATTAATTTTTTTCCCCCTTTCGGTACAAGACTACAAGTGAACACAAGCATGCACCTATTATTATTTAATTGGATCAAGACATTTCAATAAACATGTGACTGTCGTAACAAACAAAAACTAAGAATTGACCCCTCAACTAAAATAAATATTAATGCATGATAAAATAGTGAATCGACCCTCAATTGACAACAAAGAAAGTACAATAAGAGAGAGAAGAAGATAAAACATCCATGGCACACTTTACTCACTTTGACATGGTAATGTCAAGCTGAACCTTAATTTTTATGTATTTGATTATCTTCAAACGTGTAGCTAAATTCTTTAGCTAGGCAATGATTTAACTGCAATTTGGAAGCTTTAATCATATTTTCCATTATTTACTTCAAATATAATTTTAATTTGATTCATTATTATTGATTTTACCACTTTCAATTAATTGACTGGTTTATGAACTATGTTGATATCGAAAGTGATATGAATGTTTAGATCAAATAATAAGTAACATAGATGTTGATAGGGGATATGGACATATACTGTTATTATCTATGTGTTGTTTGATTGTTCTTAATACGAAAGGCATTAGACCTGATCTGAACATTGACTTGGTCAAGGTACTGGGTCATCAGGTTATTGGTCGGACCGATGAACTAATGATCGGACTGATGGGTCATTATTTAAAAATTATTTGAAAAATTTTAAAGTAAATATATATTGTGCTTGAAACAATTAAATTTTTCAAGTTATTTGTTACTAATTATTTTTATACCTTTAAATTAATGATTTTTTGAACTCATTTATTAGTGATAATTGTTACATTTTGATTTTATAATTTTGTATATTATATTTTTCCTTTTTGTGATGTACAAATCATTTATTAGTTATTGACCAATAATTTACGTATATTATTTATTCAATTTATTTTAGTTAAAATTAAAATTTTCAAACAATATAAGTATATAAAATAAGGGATAATTGCAGCAGTGTTATCAAATCTTTCATTTAGTAGTAAATTTTGTCCAAACATTTCATTTGTACCACCCATAGATACCAAATATTTCAAAAACTCGCAATCGGAGTCCAAATTAACAGAAATTGATAGTTTGACCATTAGTTGACCGAAGAATTGACCTTAACCACAATTTTCACTAATTTTACAAGGTTAAAATGATAAATTTATATTTTCTATAATAAAATAATTAAAATCAAATAATTAAAAT
>CAIGRB010129093.1:0-25806 GCA_903798255.1 Fraxinus quadrangulata | reverse complement strand
AAAAAAAAAAAAAAAAAAATTCTTTAATGGACAGTTTTCATAAAACAAAAAATCAAATTAACACCAAAAGATCCAAAATTTAAATATTTTCACGTGAAAAATTATACCAATCAAACACAATTAATTGATAATTTTCACAAAAACAATTCTAGGCAATTCAATTATGTGCAACTCATTTTCTTTCTACCCAAATTTCACTCTTACAATCATATATACCCTTATTGTCAATTATGTTATCATTTAAATTATATTGGACTATTGTAAGTGAAGTTGAGGTCCATGGCTTTTTGGTGTTTGAAACCTCTCCAAAGTGTTCAACGCGTCTTCAGCTTAATTTTAGGTAGTTTTAAGTTTAAAGCAAAATTCACTCGATCTTTGTTTTTTAGTCTTCATTGTTTTTAAAATATATATTTCTCTCTTATTTTCGACCGCACATTTTTTAATACAATAATATTATGCAAACTCGAAACTTTTTCTTATTTTTTAATCACGCATTCTCCATTAAATTTCTTTTACGAATCTTCATCTCCCTTTAAATAAAACTTAGAAATGTAAGAATAGGATATCAACAATACTAATATTTTGACTTCATATTTCTTCTTCACTTGTTTCATTTATAGAATATTTGATAAAACTATGTGATTTTGAAAATATCAACTCTTAGACTTAAATCGAATTTGATATGATGATCTCATCTTCTTCAAATGGACTTAATTTGATGATGTCGTCTCTCACACAAGAGCGTGTGGATGTGATGTTATCAAGTACAATGAATTGGGGAGACAAGATGGTAATATTGCATAGCTTTGTTGGTAAGTTTAACTATTCCGAATCCATTAATCATCCAATGACATTGATAAAATTTAAGACAGAACAAAAAATTAGCATGATTTCTATTTTTTTTTAAAAATGGTGCATTAATATCCATGCATCATGGGCGTTTTCAACCCACTCGAGTGATTCAAGAGTTCGTTGTGTTTTTGTGTTGAGGTACCATTTTGTGGAGACTATAGTTGGTTCTCATATCAAAATCACGATTCTTGATTCTTAGCAACCAAGACACAATCAATGCCAATAACTAGAAGTTATTATATTCAAAAAATAAGTGATAAGTGTAATCACTGACTGAATTAAACTCGTTAATGAAGTTAGTAATTTACGTTTTATATTTCTTTAAACGGACTGGAATTGGTACTCAAATTATTGAAATTCTAGATTTATGACTCTATTATCAACATCCAAATATACACATGCGCTCTCACATAAAAAGTGAGAAACCCGTAGATCGACCCTAATAGCACCTAGAAGGAGGGTGAATAGGTGTAATATGCGGAAATTAAAATATCTAACGAATTAAACAACAAGAAGTTACTTTTAATTCTTAACTAGATCGTTAAACATTCAAGTCAATTTGTCCTAAATTGAATTACCACAATTTTTATAATAAACAACAAATTGTATAGTAAATCAAATGCCGAAATTATTACGGAGAAACTCAATTGGGAAAAAATTTCGGACACTTTGCCGATCAATCCACTATAAACGAATTTAACAACTTACAGTCTACCAGACTAGACGATTCGTACTATCTGATCACCCGACTGCACTCCTTACAGCTCTCTGTGGATTCCGTGCTCCCCTACACCAATCCTTAGATGTTGTTGCAAAAACTCTTCGTGGAATCATAACATTAAAATCATGATAAACAAATGCAGAAATGCACGAGATGCATGAATGCATGCAAAACGAGGCAAGTATGTGAACATGCAATGTGCCCTATCATGAATGCATGATGACATGCAGTGACGCCTAGACGTAAGTGACGTGAAGACATGACACATTCCGTGATGTCTAGACGTAGGGATGTGGTGTCATGACAACGTGACGTGACAGTGCATTTCCAAACCAAGCACATGACTCCAACGCACACCAATCACTAGCCACTTCAATCCACCTTAACAACCCAAAACCAAAATCAAATTGAAGCAACCGAACTCCCAAAAAATATCGACCACATACAAACTCCAATATCATCAACTACAACCGCAATCACAACGACCCAAGCTATCAATGACATCAAAAACCACCCAACAACACAACTCATTCATCAAAACAAGTGCATCCTAGCCAGCTAGAGCAACCACCATTAAGAACATGAAAAAGATGCCAATATTCGATGAAGAACACAAAAAGAAACTCCCAAACAAAACCAATAATCCAAGACATTACGTGCAAATGTGATAACAAGCAATGACAATGATCCACTAATGAAATGCAACAATACAAACTCAATGCAAAGTGACCAAAGATCGAAGAATGCAAAGGAAAAAAAAATGCGAAAAACCAAAAGTTTTGAAATTTACCTTTAAAAACGAACGAATTGATAAAATGGGTGCTCGGTGTAGTGGAATAATTGGTTTAAAATGATAGGGAAACTATAATTTGAAGTGGGTGAAGACCAATTTCGAAAAATCGTGTGAAAAATGGAAAAAAAGCGTGAAAAAACCTTTAAACCACAAACTTACGGTCTGTTGCTCAAGCAATAAGCTAGTGAGGTAGCTTCTACCGATGTTTCTCGAGTGTGTTTCAGCGATAGGTTAGCGACACACCAAATGACAAAAATAGCACAAAAAAATCAAAATTTAAAAAAATGGCATTTTTAAATACGAAAAATTAATCAAATCATGCTCCCGATACCTCGGTGATTAAAATCATATATGCAATTACAAGTAGAGTATTATCAAAAGACCTTTCTCATGTACTCAGTTAAATTCAAGGAGTAAAGTGTATAAATGACTCATGTGTATAAAGTACCACTATTTTCTTGTGAAAATGACTCCAAATCTTAAGTTTGTGAGAAATGACATGTAAACATAACTTGTTAAATAAGTATGATCTCAACTAATGAAAGTCAGACCCGAATAAGTTTAAGGACCTAAAAAACGAGCTCAATTATATGATAAATTTTCTTTTCTCTTCCTAAATATGAAATATTTTTATCGTTATTCTCGTGAATAACATATTATGTGTAGACTCGTGTCCATTAAGCGACTAAAATGACTCGTATAATGAGTTTTAGGCCGATTAATCCAAGTCAGATGATCATAAACACCAGATTATAAGAAACCTCGCAAACTTAATTGCTCAAATCAAGTAGGTTTCGAACACAAGTACAAAATGTACCAATTAGGTATACATATTTTTTTTAACAATGCAACAATATAGGGAGAATATCATGAGCTAAGGTCTCCTAAGTATAGGTCAATTCATGTTCAAGGTCACCCTACCAACACGTGACTGACATTCCAAATCTCACACACGCAGTCTGGACTTACTCACAAGATCATAGTGTATGCAGTATAAAATGTTACATGACGATACATATACTCAATATTCCATATCAAATCGAACCAAGCAATGAAAGTAACAATGTAAAACAGATAAGTGCTTACTTGGTCACACATGTCACGTTTGAAATCACGATGTGTTGTTTGCCAAAAAGAAAATATTTTGAATTTTTTCTATTTTTCAAATTTTTTTTTTTGAAAATAATACTTGAAACAAATAAATGCATGAAAATAGAAAAATCAAAATTAATAAAAAGAAAACCAGAAGCAATGGGATGCATGCATGAATGAATGGACACTATGAACTGCATGTACCTAAACACCAAATTAGGGTGAAATTTGAATACCCTTACCGTGAAGAGCACGACAATTTTCACGACCTTCCAGATCGCTCCTCTTAACCCAGAATTTCTTAGAAAAAGAAGTTAATTGAGTTAACCGAGTCATTATCTCGGTTAAGTGGCTAACTTAATTGGCAAGAAAGTTAACATTGCTAGTGAAATCCTGATTCTTACTTCTAGTCACACGATTACGACACCTAGATCTAGTGTGTCCTAGTGCACCACAGTGGTGGCAAGTGGGAATGAACCTAGGCTCAAACCTTCTCGGTGGTCGATGTCGAAAAGTAGGATGATTGATCTCTCGCTGTCTGGTGGGTGTCGATCCTATGACATGCTTACCTTTGGGATTATGATAAGCAACCTCACGAGCTTTGTTGGTGGCAGGAACGAACGTGGTCCTGGATGTACCAGCAGTAGCATCACGATTATCAACATAACCCAGACCATATCTATTTCCAACAAGCTTGTTCATTCCAAGCAGATTGTCCAACTTCTGCGAGCCACTTATACACGATTGAAGTTGAGCATTAGATTTATCAAGATCAATAGTTAATTATTTAACTTTCATTTCCAAGTTTTCATTAACCAGCTTCAACTCACTCAATTTTCTAATCGAGTCCTGAAGGTCACTTAACAGTTTCTCACTTTCAAGTTCAAGCTCAAGCTCATTCACCTTATTCAAGAGGGATTTGTTGAACTTCTTAATTTTGAGATTTTTCTCAAACACTTCACGATAAGACTCGTAAATGTCGATCTCATCGTCAGACTCTTCAGCTAACTGGTCATTCTCATCTTTCCTTACAACCTTCTCAATCTCACGGTCAGATTCTATTGTAGCAATCGAGGTGAATGCCATGAATTTTTGTTCACCCTCACCACCAGATGTCTCATTCTGAAAACCAAAATCTGATTCATCATTATTTAAGGTCACAGCTAAAGCTCTACGCCGTTCTTTACTCGAACTCTTCTTCAAATTAGGACATTCACTCCTGATGTGACCATACACCTTGCACTCGTGACATTGGACAAATTAAGATTTCAAATCGGGAGTCCTAGAGGTGTTTTTCTCTCATCTACCTCTAGAGAATTTACTAGGGACCTCACTATTTCATTCTTGAGGTTTTCTCATATTCCTCATCACCTTCTGGAATTTTTTAACGAAATAGGCAATTTCGTCGTCCCTATAGGTCTCAGTGTCAATGAACTCGCTCTCAACTTCTCTAACAGTGTTTATGGCGATGGATTTAACCTTTTTAGGTTGTGCGACAGTAAGTTCATAAGTTTGAAGGGATCCTACGAGTTCTTCAATTTTAACCTCATCCAAGTCCTTACTCTCCTCTATAGCAATGACCTTAGGTCTAAACCTCTCGGGCAATGATCTAAGGACTTTCTTAACAATTTTGTTCTCGGAGATCTTCTTACCAAATTAAAACTCGAATTGACAATGCCATTGACTTTAGCATAGAAACTATCAAATGTCTTATCACCAGCCATCATTATCTCTTCAAACTTAGTGATTAACATCTGTAGTTTAGAGTTCTTAACAGTTTTAGTTTCCTCGTATGTGATATCTAGAATATCCCAAACTTCCTTAGTAGTTCTTAGTAGTTTCACACATCGATATAGGCCTAAATTCTTCAGCAGACACGGCCATGAATAGGGCATGAAGGCCCTTACTATTTCAATTACACTCATCCAATTTAGTTTTGGTCCACAGTGAGATATCAGTGGGTGTAGCTACACCATCAACAGTTGTTGTAGGCATAGTCCACCCATTTTGCACACTTATCCAAATACGTTCATCCAAAACTTTAAGAAAGCTCTCATTCGAACTTTTTAGTAGGCATAATTTCTTTCGTCAAAGAAAAGAGGCACTGACAAAGACATACTCATCTATTATATGTAAAAAGGGCCAGGAAACGATGTAAGGCTCTGATACTAATTGAGAAATACGTAGTTCGACCCTAATAACACTTAGAGGAGGGTGAATAGATATAATATGCGGAAATTAAAATATCTAACGAATTAAACAGCTACAAATCACTTTTAATTTTTAACTAGATGGTTAAACATTCAAGTCAATTTGTTCTAAGTTGAATTAGCGCAATTTTTATAATAAACAACAAATTATAAAGCAGTAAATCAAACATTGGAATGATCACGGAGAAATCTAAATGAAAAAAACTCCGAGCACTTTGTCCGTCAATCAACTATAAATGAATTTAACAACTTACAGTCTACCGGACTAGATGATCCGTACTATCTGATCACCCGACTGCACTCCTTACAGCTCTCCATGGATTCCGTGCTCCCCTGCACTAATTCTTAGCTGCTGTTGCCAAATCTCTCAGTGGAATCTGCTACCCTACAGCACTCCTAGTCTTATGGATTCGTCTATTTAAATGTGAGGGCATATTAATTATTTCACAAGGATTTATTGAGAAAATAAAACAAAATGAGGTATTCTGCACTTTAAAGTTCATAAAGGGATTTTTTGTCAATTTCAAAATATGGAGGTATTTTGCAATAGGTCCATACATTGCGGGTATTGTGCCAATAAGCCAATGAGAAAATTTACCAAGCATAATCTATGTGCATGATGTATTTCCATTATGCATACCATATTTTCTAAATTTACAAACTATATTTAACAATATGAAAACGAAAAACATCTGTCGCGAAAAAAACTTACAAATCACACCCTTTGTATTGCATTATGTAACACTTTACAAAACAATTTTTTTTAACTATTTTGTTATTCTCTAAAAGTTTAATCACAATTTCCTTTCTATATAAATTTTTTTTTTTTTTAATCTTCATAATGTCTCTCTATAAATTAACTTGCAGTTGAATCATCGCACTGCATCATTTGTACAGTTTTTATTTCATTTTTTATACTTTTTATATAAAATTATATATTTTTATTAATTATATTAATAGATTTCTTCTCTTCAATGAAACTTTCTCATGTAAAAGAAAAAATTCATCCAAAATGGACCAATAAAACTACACGTTCATTTTTAACTATATTTTAAGTTACAAAATTATATCAACTTAAAATGAATTTGAAATTGACTTTTAGATGCAAAATAAAAATAAGCATCAATAAATATTTCAATTGATTGTTTTTAATATTTATTCTTTGAAAAAAAAAATGTTCATAACCTCGCAAGAGATGGAGCAGAAAAGAAAAGGGTCCCTGAGATTTGGATCACATATGACACAAAAGTTGCTACGACCCATAAATTGTCTTGTGGTTGGCCTTTGTTTCAAGAACACAACTTTTGCACTATTTGTTGTATATGGCTGCATTAAATGTAAATGCTAAAAGTTGCTACGACCCATTCTTCACGGACATGAACTCTTGTCAACTTCTTTCAATCTTCAGAACTCTGACAAGATGTAAATGAAGTGATTTTTGGTATTTGGATTATAGAATTGATATTTTTCTCTCAAAAGATCTCACACAAGATGAAAGTTGAAAGCAATAATGTGAAGGGTTCACTCTCCAAACTTTTTCTCTCAATATTCAACCTTAAAAAAATATGTAGGTGAGTTCTGATATTTATATGTATGTCAAGTAATGAATGGGCCAGGTAAAAAGTCTTAAAATCGCAAAATAAAAATTTTCGTGACAACATTGTCGCTCGAGCGAGGGTCCGCGACAGCCTGTCGCTCGAGCGAAGGAGGGGCGACGGTCTATGGACGGTGTTTCTACTTTTGTAACTCGAGCTAACTCTTGGCGATAGTTCAGGGAAAATTCACGCCGCTTTCCTCCTTGTTTCAAACTCGAAACCCTGTACCTACTAACTAACTTTTAAACAAATTGTACATTACTCTTTGAACTTTTACATCCTATCAAATTAAGTCATTTTGTCCACAAAATTTGTCAATTACAAAATTAACTAAAACCTAGCAGAAAGAGAACCATAAATTTGCATAATGTATTGTTTCTTCTTGTTAATGTTACATTCTTATTTCTTTAACTATTGTAGAAACGCCATGGCCTCGTATCCATCATATTTTTGATTTGGTACGTCACAACAAAGTTACATTTAAACTTCTAATCCAATAAAAATGAAAAAAGAAAAAGAAAGTACAATATTGTAGTATACTCATCGTCCCATTATTATTTCTTATTTTTCTCATTACCTAGAAATTGAAACCTACGATGTGCAGTACTCAAACAAAGTAAGCAATGGATAGTAGCACAGTCTTGTCGTAGCCATTCATCGTCGTCTTCATTAGCTTAATAAACTCTCTGTGATCTTCAAATGTTCTAAACCCTTGCTGAAATTTCATAGATTAATTGTCAATGGTCAAAATTTTGACCTTTCTTGGGTTGGGTTGGGTAAAAATATATTTTGGAATCTTTTCACTGTAATTTCTTCGATGAAAAGCAATTGTTTGTCTTTCTATCTGTGGTCAATGTCTTCTTTTCAAGGTTCATCGTCCATGAGTATCCAATTGAGTGGAGTTGGGGGTGGGGGAATGATATAGAAGAAGTAAAAAATTAGGTTTATGATTGTTGAGGATCAATAAATTATTTTATGGGATAAATATATTAAAAAATAGTTAATTTAATGATTGTGATGTCAAAGAAAATTGTTTAATGTTCAAAAGTAAATTTAAAAGTATGGTTAATTAAGTAATTTTATTTAGGATCATTTAAGTAAATAATAAAATTGTGGTGTAACAAGTCAATTTTGTAGTGGTAATCTAATTACCCTTGTGATTTATGTCCTTACCATAATTATTAATTTCAGCTTGAACATTTTTATTTTGGCAACATTTCTTTTTCTGTTGAGAATTTTTATGTATAAATAGGTTTAATATTTTTGAATAGTTAGATGAAAAATCTAAAATATTTCATATGCTAAAATTATTTACCTCAAAAGTTCTCTAAGCACCGTCAACATATGTCCAACCACGTATCTACCAACATGTATGTTACATGCACACTGAGACGGAAACCATTAACACCAAGATTAATAAATAAAAAAAGATCCTTGAACGTTTGTACTATAATAGTCAAGTCAATTGTCAGTGCTAAGTAATATGGAGGGTTCGATTTCGGAGAGATCAATAAGAGATTTGCCGATATTTAAAGAATTACATATATTTACATTTACTTGTGAGTATACGAGAAGATCCCACGGGGAACAAGGAACAAGGATTTTAAGACGGGGTAAAGGCTAATAGCTAACTCTATATGTCGTATTTTCATTGGTTAGCACGATTTCTTGTTGAGTTGTGGTTAGTTTCCTTTAGGGTCCGTTTGATTGCAATGGTGAAAAATTGGTGGAAATAAAATGAATTTCAGGGAAAATAACTGCCCAGAAAATATTTTGTAGGAAATTGTTAATTAAGTGTGTTTGATTGGTATAATTTTTAGCCCAGAAAATTTTTAAATTTTGTGTTCGTTTGGTTTTGTTTTACACGGAAATTATCCATTAAAGTGATAAATTTTTTCACAGTTGATTATAAAATTTGTTTCCATTGCCAAAAAGTAAAAAAAAAAAAACGGAATTTTTTTCCCTGAAAAATCATTTTTTTAATCAAAGTTTAGTGTCCGTTTGACTTTGTTTTACATGAAAATTATACATTAAAGTAATTTTTTTTACAATTGATTATGAAATTTGTTTTCATTGTCAAAAAATAATAATAATAATAATAAAAATCAGGAACCTGGAATTCAGTTTTCCCACCTAAACTTTTTCATCAAAAAGGAGGAACTTGGGGGCGTGGGGTGGGGTGATTTTGTGAATTAAACACCATTTTTTTTTTGTGGAAAATGGAATTTGAATTCCATTTTCCATGGAAAAAGAAAGCTATCAAACGGGGCCTTGTTGATTTTATTTCCTTGTGTCATTAGGTTCCCTAGTAAAAATTGATTATGTAAGATCTTCTTAGATTTTTACGGATTCACATGTTAATTTTAAAATATTGGAAAGATAGTTTCCTTATCCAATATTTCTTACTTAAAACGTGTTGAAGATCATATTTTGAGCGCCACAACGACCTTTCAGACTGTTTTGCAACTATCATCTGATACTAAGGTGTTCGTCTGATTGGAGGCGCTTTCCCACTATGTAAGGGTTGTGCAAAGATCAGAGGGATGACAGTGATGTCAAAGGAGACAATTGTGTACTCACACGCGACAAAGAATGTGCAGTCTTGCCATGTGTCTTACTGCTAAAAGCCTACGTACCTGTACTATAATGTGGTGCCTGCTTGTACATTTCTCGGAAGTCAGGATATGACAAAAATGTAAGGAATAAAGTGGCGCAACAAAGTCGGGAATAATATTTTGTGGTATGACACTAGCCGTGTTGGGTTCATTTTACATTAACATATTTAAGTTTTTTAATTAAATGTTCACCAACAAAATTTGGAAGGAGAACAACACTAAAAAACCAAAGTTTTAGGTGGATTGGATTTGGACCACGTGGGTCTCACAAAACATTGGGCTTTTGAATTGTGGCAGAAGTCAAGGGGCTCTTCCTTCCGAGTATCTTTGGGCTAATTATACGTGCATAGTATATGATTTCGGGGAAAATTACCCAAAAAGCTAATAAATAAATAAATATTTAAGAGATTTGGAGATTGAATTAATTTAAAAACATGTTAGGCCCCCGTCAAAGCACAATATTGTATCCCTTCATTTTAAATATCATCCACACGTAATGGTCCTAATATTCTTTGTCGCGCCAAAGGTTTGGTCAAATCTTTCCAACTTAATATTTTTATTATAATTATTAATTGAGAAAAAATAATATGAGATAGATATTTATTGTTTTATTCAGTTGTATTGTGGTAATATAAATTAGTAAGCTAAGATTCTAAATACCAAGTTCAAGAACAAACATTTACGAACAAAACTCAGTTCAACATCGTGTGACCGGTTCACCATGGGTCTCGACCGGTTTGATAGCAAATTAGTTCATTGATGTTGTACAACTACTACTGAATTTTGGTTCATCGGATTTTCTAGTTTGGCTTGAAAAGGTTTTTATAACTACGACCATACTAGGATCTCTTCAATAAGGGCTAAGTAAAATTATTTGACGGGGATTAAAATAGGTTTTTTAAGTAAATTTTAATAAAAGATGATGAAATGTATTGTTAAAAAATTACGAGACTTATGAAATGTGTGATTAAAATTAATTAGTAAATTTGATTTCAATCCGCGGTCTTACATTTTCTTCATTTATTATATTTTACCTTCTAACAATCCAACTCACAAATCCACAAGACAACCTAATAATTAGTTTATTTTAATTTATACACAGATATAAATCATTTGGTATAACTAATTTATAAATATTGAGACGAATTCAGCAGCCTAGCCTGGGCTGAAATAAAATAAATAAATAAATAAATTGAGAAATTAAAGAAAATGTGGAAAAGCTGAACAAATCCCTCATTGGCCGGCAGGCTACGTGGCAAATTATCATTGGAAAACTTTCGACCATAGAATTGTCCTTTACAGGACGGCTGAATTAACTATTCTTAGATTTTAGCTAAACCACGGTCAACTCAAACCCTAACCATACTATTTGTCTGCCCATTAAACGATAAAGTTACAAAAATACCCTCCAAAAAATGCCGTGAAATCTACGGTTACTGTTTTATGGTTCTGTTTCCGATTTCCTGAAAAGGTCTGATTACTAGGTAAAGACCCTCCAAAAGCAGCAACACAAGTAGACAGAAATGCCCCCTAACCCCACAAATTTCAACGATTCTTTTCAACGAGAATCAAACTGCGTTAGAATGGTTGTAGACTTACTTATGAATTTGTGGTGTGATACATAAGATATTGAGCGTCGGATTGACTAAAATTAAAGATCACGATTATTTGTCAAATTNGAAATTAAAGAAAATGTGGAAAAGCTGAACAAATCCCTCATTGGCCGGCAGGCTACGTGGCAAATTATCATTGGAAAACTTTCGACCATAGAATTGTCCTTTACAGGACGGCTGAATTAACTATTCTTAGATTTTAGCTAAACCACGGTCAACTCAAACCTTAACCATACTATTTGTCTGCCCATTAAACGATAAAGTTACAAAAATACCCTCCAAAAAATGCCGTGAAATCTACGGTTACTGTACTGCGTTAGAATAGTTGTAGATTTACTTATGAATTTGACGTGTGATACATAAGATATTGAGCACTGGATTGATTAAAATTAAAGATCGCGATTATTTGTCAAATAAGTGTATCAAATTTATGAGTAGGAGGAACGGTTCCAATGTCCGAGTTTCACTTTTTATGAAATGAGTTCTGTAATAATAATTTTTTGAAGAATCTGTGGTTAAAAAGTATGTTTCTATTTGTCTATCATTATTTCAAAATATTTTTCTTTTCTCGAATTCATTTTCAACCACACATTATATACATATACACACACACACACACACACACACACACACACAAACCCAATATTTTTTCATGCTTTTTAACCATACATTCTTAAAAAATTTAATATTTAAAAACTCATTTTCATTGAATAGCGGTAGACAAATGGGGGCTAAGAAAAAAATTGAGTTTACATGTAAAATTATTTTATTGTGAGAACGTGTGGTTCAAAATGAATTTAAATAGTGATTTTTAGGAGAACGTGTGGTTAAAAATTAGAAAATTTTTGGGTATATTCAAAATATTTTATTGCATGAATGTGCGGTCGAAAATAAATATGTAAAATATGTAATATTTAACGAAGAAAAGTGATTTATTTCAACGTACTATATATCAAGTGCTATAATCAATTGAATAAAGTATTATTTACATTCACAAGTTAACAAAAAACTATAGCCTAACCAATCTTTTCGTGATTATAATTTTTATAAAGGTAATCAGACCGTACGATTATTAGTAATTTACTTTTAATGCGATAATTATTTTTATTTGTTGCCATAATATTTCACCCTAATAATCAAAAAAAAAATTGCAATAATTTTCTCACTTGAATTGTGTGATTCCTCTCTGCACTGAAAACAACTGTCCCCTATAAATAGGAAAAAAATTATTAGGATGCTTAGTGCTTATTTGGATTTTATAATAAATTTGAATTTCGTTACGAGTACATTTTAATTTAAATTTAAATATCAAAGTTAAATTTTAATTTTAACCACATATTTAATAAAATCTACAACTATCTAACATTTTGGGAACTACTTGGCATACCTCAGTGACTTTAAAGTTTCACCTAGGGGGGGATTGCCGAACTAAAGGGTACTCCAACTCTATTGACTTTACGATGAAGGTTGATTCGTGGTTGACATAAGAGTAAACAATAAAAAATAAGATATTGCGTTCACCTCACCCGTACATAATTTAGAGTACTAGCACTATTTTTACTTGAGAATGGTGATATTCGACATTACTAGAGATCATCGTCAATTTAGGTTGACGGTGCTATCTGATTCATTATATAATGAAGTTGCTACGCATTAAAACATTGGATAGAGAATTAGAATGTTCACTGCCACCTAAATTGGTGATTACTATTAATGACAAATGATTAATGTTATCCATCTAGAGTGACAATCACTGTCTGTCATGAGATACTGAGATTATTGTCAAATTTTTCATTGAACAAAAATTAACATCAATTTCATTGAATAGTTTGACGTGGTCCCGCACAAAATGTTGATGATTATTACTCCAAAAGAATAGCATTTCATACTCGTAATTTACCTTATTATTCTATGCCACCTTACTTATAACATAAATTAATAATGATTGTGCTATGTGTACATCATAAATTACGGAATTGTTGGCCAACAGACGATGTGACAGGGTATGATTGAGTCAAAACTTCACCAACCAATTAAAAAAAATTAAGGACTTGTTCTCTTTGTTGTTTTGAGGCCATTTTCAGTTTTCGAAAATACTGAAAACACGTTTATTTACCTATTTTCATAAACGAATTTCTAAAAATGAGTTTAAAATTTACAAAAAAAAAAAAAAAAAAAAAAAAAAAAAACGAAAAACACCAAAAAAANTTTGGCTGTTTTCAGTCAAAACCAAACTAGAACTTGATTTTTTTTTCCTTTGAAAACAAATTTTCAAAATGATAAAAAGAACGCGTTTTCAACAATCTCAAAATGGACACTTAAAACACAAAACTCAAAATGAATTCAAAATTCAAAACAAAAAATTGAAATACGAAGAGAACAGCCCCCTAAACTTTCCCACTTTTTTTTTGCCACCTCATCAACATGTAAAATAATATGTAAATGACGATGTACAAATAACATTATTCAAATAATAAATATCTCTACTAACGATTAAGTAATGCTATTTATGATATAATAAATATCATATCAAGTGAGAATCATTTTTAGACGATTTTAATCCTACTCCAATTCAATTACTTTAATAATACATTACTTTTTCGTTTTTCAATATATAATAAATATTAAAAAATTCTTGTCGTGTATGAATTTAGTGTTATTAAATATCAATTAATTAACATTCATATTAATCCAAATTCAATGAATATCGATCTACATGAATTTAGAATTATCATAAATTAATTTACTCCTATTCGTGTATTAAGAGTTTAGTGGGTGTTTAAATTCATATATTAATAATTATTTTTTATATACCAAATGTAGTATAAAAATGTTGCTCATTTCTAATATTTTATCATCAAAAAAAAAAAAAATTGAACATAGAAGTAATATATTAAATATCACATCAAGTGAGAATCATTTTTAGACGATTTTAATCATACTACAATTCAATTATTTTAATAATATTTTATTTTCCGTTTTTCAATATATAATAAATACTACAAAATCATTATCATGTATGAATTTTTTGTTATTAATTATCAATTAATTAATATACACAGATAAATTTCAACTTTGACTAGTTTCATACTTACATATCAAATGAAACAACTATCTAATTTATCATTAATGCATCTTGACTTGTACCAACATAAAGAAAAACGTTCACACACACCAAATTCCACTTGACTTGGCATCTCCACCAACCTTTGAATCCCTCTTTTTGGTAACTAATCCATGAAAAGTTGCAATGTTAAGCCGGATTAAAATCAAATTTTTCGTATATTTTAATAAAGCATGATGAAATATGTGATTAAAAAGTCGTGAGATCCATGATATACGCGATTAAAATTAATTATTAATTTTAATCTAGATTAAAATTTGAAATTTAATCGATAACAACAATAATAGCTTTACAACAAAACATACAGCTTAAAACTGATTTATAAATTTTTTTTTTTTATCAAACAATAAATCTTAGTTTTACTAACTATGCTTGCTATTAGAATACTTTTGGCTCTTGAAATAATTGACTTTTAAATATGATTTTAGAGTACACAAAATGGGTATGAGTTCAATCGTTTTTCAGTCANCAATTTCCTTATGAATTTTACACATTTTTTTCATACCATCATTTTCCTTCCTTCCAAGGCATGATGAATGGAGGTTGTATGGGAGTTAATGTTGGTTTGGGAGTTGTATGTTTGAATTTCAAATTCAAATAACTCCTTCCAACCCTTTTAATTACTTGTGGGTCGGGTCATACCACATGGACGACCTATGACACGTGTTTTTTTAACAACTACAATTCAATTATTTCAATAATACCTTACTTTTCGTTTTTCAATATATAATAAATACTACAAAATTATTATCGTGTATGAATTTTTCGTTATTAATTATCAATTAATTAATATACATGGATAAATTTCAACTTTGACTAGTTTCATACTTACATATCAAATGAAACAACTGTCTAATTTATCATTAATGCATCTTGACTTGTACCAACATAAAGAAAAACGTTTCACACCAAATTCCACTTGACTTGGCATCTCCACCAACCTTTGAATTACTCTTTTTGGTAACTAATCCATGAAAAGTTGCAATGTTAAGTCGGATTAAAATCAAAATTTTAGTATATTTTAATAAAACATGATGGAATATGTGATTAAAAAGTCGTGAGACTCATGATATATGCGATTAAAATTAATTAATTTTAATTTAGATTAAACTTTGAAATTTAATCGATAACAACAATAATAGCTTTACAACAAAGCATACTGCTTAAAACTGATTTATAATTTTTTTTTTATCAAACAATAAATCTTAGTTTTACTAACTATGCTTGCTATTAGAATACTTTTGGCTCTTGAAAGAATTGACTTTTAAATATGATTTTAGAGCATACGAAATGGGTATGAGTTCAATCGTTTTTCAGTCACATGTTCATTAATTGACAAAGAGTAAACTTGATTTCTATGTGAAAAGAAAAAATTCAACACGTTTGTCAATCAATGTGTTCACAATTCCATGTGAAATTAAGGAAAAAAAAAAAAACTACGTGGTCCTTTTTTTGACCGGCCTCTCACGCTATGGGTGAGTTACGGGCCTCCAACGAGAAAAAAAAAAACTCATTATAATATAAAAAAATGGGAACAAGCAACATTCATTTTCAATTATATATTTTTCAATATAATAATTTTATATGTAAATTAATTTTTTTTTCAATATTTTTTAACCACACAACTTCAAGAAATACTATTTTAAAATTCATTTTTTTTCTTCGAAACTCAAAAAAAGGCTAAGTAATTAGAGTTTTGCTTAAAAAACAGGGTCGGTGACATGTATAAAAACAGGTGGATCATACGTCATTCAATAATTCGACAGTTTAAAAAAATAAAAAAATTACCCAAACGGGTGCTGACACGTACTCCTATTTTTTCCTCCACTGTCACCGACCCTGTGAGAATAATTTTACCCAAGTAATTAACAATTAAAATGCTTAATCAAGAAAAGCAAAAGATCAATTAATAATGCAAAAAAATTTCAATTCCCAAAGCGTTGAGTTTATAAACGCTTTCCGCGCGTGGACACCGGACGGGAAACCTGTACCCATTCCAGGGCACGCTTTTCATCCCTGTCCCTCCCCATTTTTCACTTTCTTACACCATGTGCGCAATACGCACCCCCCGCTTCAAATTCTCCTCTTTCACAGTTCACACCACTACTCTCCAACATTTCCGAAAAAAAGTTAAAATAAAAAGACCTAAATAAA
Organism: Fraxinus quadrangulata; assembly: GCA_903798255.1. Classification (NCBI taxonomy): domain Eukaryota; kingdom Viridiplantae; phylum Streptophyta; class Magnoliopsida; order Lamiales; family Oleaceae; genus Fraxinus; species Fraxinus quadrangulata. The sequence continues at coordinate 9,037 of CAIGRB010129093.1, read as the reverse complement.
TAAATATATACAATATTAATGTTAGAGAGAGATGAAAATACATACAATATACGAAATATATAATTTTAGAGAGAGATAGAGAGAATAGAAAAGTACTGTCGGCTTCAACCAGGCAAAGACCATCCATCTCCCATCTTTCTTCCTATTTCTCTCTCTTGAATTCTTTTTATTCTTCATAAATCCCCGAAATTGTTATTGGTATATTTTTATTGGCTGATTTTTTTTTTTTTTAGAAAATTAAGGTTGGAATTTGATTTTGAGCTGCCTTTTTAGTGAAAGAGATGGCTCGGGATAATTTTGGGGATAAATATGGTAACGGCGGATTTCCCTAGGATTTCGGTGCTGCAAATCAAATTCGTGGCGTAGAAACAGCTGTTGTTTTGGTATGTGTTAAATTTCCAATTGATAATTTTTGATTTGATCCGTTCTTGTTCAAATAATTGTCTCCGCAAAACTATATATACTTAAAATAGTTTGTAATAAATATATATGTAGAGATGTATAAGGAAAACGTTAAATTTCCTATGGCTTTGGTTTGTGGAGCTATAACTAACGCATTAAAGCTTTTTAGATTTCTTTATATTTTGGATCTTTTTATAGTGTCAGTTATTGCATTTGATCTAAGAGTCTTCTGAAGTGTAAGCTGTAAAATTTTGACCGATTTCTCTGGTTTAAGAATAAAGCTTGAATTTGAGCTGTATTTTTAGTTTTTCTATTTTTATTTCGTTTAAAAAGTATTATTTTGTTGGGTTGAAAAAGAAATTGTATGTATTTAAATTTTACTTTTATCTATTTATTAAATAATGAAAAAAAATTGCCGGACTGGAAGGAAATTTTTTCATTAATGTATACAGAACCTCTAGTTTATCTTTTCTGTTTATTTATGATATAATAAATGAAGTTTGATGTATTTAATTTTTAGGGAAAATTTCTTTTCGGATCTTCTAATGTTAAATTACTAATTATAAATCTTTTAGTCCAGGGATTGGGTTTTAATGATGTATAGTCTTTTTATTTTTTGAATTAGTATTCAATTCATTTTGTAAGTGTGATGAAAAATCTGACTGATTTCACTTCACAGAAAAGGGTATCCAGAATTTGGGGATAAAAAGATAAGCTCTGTCTAACGGTGGAAGGGTCACGCGTTTTGGGTGATCAGTGCATAGAGAAATTGCGGATACTGACAAACTTTGCTGCATTTCAGTCCATAAAGGCAAAGCTTAAGGAGTATTCTAGTGCTTTGCTAAGTTGGGGAATAAAAAGCTATTCAGTTACATGTCTATTTTCCTTAATAGATATCTCTGTCCATTGATAGTGAGTTTATCTACTATCATTGCCTGTTTTCAGCAGAATAAAGGTTTGCTTATTAATTGAAAGAAATTATCGTATATAGCTTTGGAACTGAGTGGATATTGAGTTGGTTTTCTCATGGCACACCTTGCTGCAAATCATTTTGGCGGAGGACCTCCTCCAGGTTTGAGTTATTGCTTTTCACAGCTCATAGTTATTGTGCAAATGATAAGCTTAGGGGATAGTTAGTATTCCTAGGTTTATGCTTCATTTGATAACCTAAATGAGTCTGCTTATTTGTTGTAGTTGCATGCATTCGAATCTCTTTTTGCTTGATTTTGCTTGAAGTAGTGTTGCTTCAGATACATACTGTTCTCCTTTCCATTTGAATGAACACTTGTCTACTGTGATGTTTGAAATTCAAATTATTTGGTGTAGATCTTATTTTGCACATTTTTACACTTAAATTTATCATGAATATGATGGAGCTGTAAATCCTTTTTTCCTTTTCTTTTTAATGTTGTCGTGGATGACGTGATGCTGATTACACAATCCTCATTGGTTCTGTTACAATCTTTGTGCTGTTATAGTAATAGAAGTATATGTACTTTTGTGCCATAACCAAAAGTCACAGGGCGACTCATAAAGCTCAGAAAGGGCTCCACTTGCACTTCTCCATTAGGCTTCTTCCACCAAACTTAATTTTGCTTAGAATTGAGTTTGATTGCTAACATAGGTACTAATCTAGTAAAAAGCTTTCAGAAGGCACATCTCGAAGTATACTCATTTCATTGATTATTGTAAATAAATAGAATGCAGATTATTATGCTGCAAGGACCAACTCCAAGGACGGCAACTCTAGCTTGCTAACTCCTTTGTCGATGCTCAGTGCTCCTGTTAGTAAACTTAGGAGAAGAATATCTGACTGACATGAACATACTTCTAAAGGGCAAGGAAACATAAAAGTCTTTACAAATCTTACACATTTTTGAAACAAAAAACATACACCACTAGACATCATGCAACTGAGGGCCATTAGTGATTTTAATATTGGGCCGCAGCTGGGTGCGGTCGAGGTCTAGGCTTTGATACGGCCCTTGACACCAATGCAAGTGAGCTCGTCACCATAGCTTTTACTTCCATGATTAATTTGCAATCATCTCGTTACTGTTGGTGGCCTGTAGTGGGTTTGGCAATAATAATTTTAAAATCTGTTCCCCTTTTGACAGAAAAGAAACGGGTGAAAGAACTTTAATAGTGTGCAAAATGTGGGAACACGTTCTCAAGGGCAGAGACTACGAGTTTAAAACGTATACCCTAATCCGCATGATAAGAGATAGTGCTATAGTAATAAACTACCCACATGTTATAATTTTGCTAACTATATGTGTACTTCAATTTTTACTTTCCTTACATATAATATTTGTCTTGACTGTGTATTGCTTGGTTCTACTACAGGGGCCCCAAATGATGCTTTATATAAAGAACTCTGGCATGCCTGTGCTGGACCCCTTGTTACCCTTCCACGTGAAGGGGAACGAGTTTATTACTTTCCACAAGGTCACATGGAACAGGTATGGTCATATTTGTCCTTCTTCCTTTTCCCAATTTATTTTTTAAGTTCCTTTGGCTTTTGATTTGTTTCACGCGTCAATGGCTGCATATTTGATTTTGAATGTGTATGCTTCATTGTTAATGTGGACTATGTATTCTTCCTCTTGTGTACAGCTCGTTTACCTCGTTGTTTTTCTACGTTATTACATCTGTATGACACTTTCTCATCTTCTGTGGGTATATTTTCTTCATTTCCTGTTTTGTTCTGGTCTTGGTGCGGATATCTTTCTTTTGCACGGCCCACACATGAAGGAAGTTTCAAACCGTGAAATCCTTTGTTTAATAAAATTTCTATTGCATTACTTATGTTCCAAATGTACTAATTTGCTGATTGTTGTGTAGCTTGAAGCATCAACACAACAAGGATTAGACCAGCAGCTTCCTTCGTTCGATTTACCAGCTAAAATTCTTTGCAAAGTGATGAATGTTCATCTTCGGGTAAGGATTCATGAGATCTTCCCTTTGCAAGTGGAATTTGTCTTCCTACACCAGGAATTTCAGTTTATTTCTTCTGCATTGATTTATATGTTGCTGTCCATTTGGAATGTAGGCTGAACCAGAGACAGACGAGGTATACGCACAGATAACTCTGCTACCTGAACAGGTGAAGTCCTTTATACTTAATAACTATATATTTTTTCTCAACTAACTTCTGTAAGTTTTAGGTTTTATGCAAGGTCTGTTATCTTGTAATTTTTGATCTGGTACTTCCGTTTCCTTCCTCGCCTATTTCTGCTTAAATTATTCTCTCTCTTGCTTTTTTACAATTTTTGGGAATCAGCAAACTGAGATTACAAGCCCAGATCCCCCTCTACCAGAACCTCAACAAAGCACTATCCACTCATTCTGTAAGACTCTCACTGCTTCTGATACAAGCACCCATGGTGGGTTCTCTGTTTTACGGAGGCATGCAGATGATTGTTTACCTCCATTGGTAAGACTCTAGTGAACTATAGAATCCAATGCATCTGTCTTCTGCTACCTTCTATTTCCTATTCTTCTCCTAGCTAGATTTGACATTTTATTTCATATTCAGGATATGTCTCAGCAGCCACCATGGCAGGAATTGGTCGCCACCGATCTTCATGGCCATGAATGGCATTTCCGTCACATTTTCAGAGGTTAGAATCTGACTTGTGCAGAACTGATGGAGAAGTTTAGTAAATCAAGTTGCACGGTCCCTATCCGTGAAGGGGAAAAGTCTTTGGGGACAGGCTTGTCATTGATGCATGAGTGCATTTGCCTGTGATACCATATTTTCGAGTTTACCATTCTAATTGTGTTCCTTCTCTTCATGTTAAAACATCCATGCACTTAGTTCTTTGTCTGTGAAAACTGCTAGTGCATCATCTAGCATGTGCACTGTTAATGTAGAGATTTCTCATAAATCCAAAATCATTCTCTCCCATCCCCTATTGTTGAGTGAATGAACCTATGTCTATGATTCTTGGAGCTAGTATATTTCATTAGGAGAACAACTATCATTGTGTACTCTGACTTGAGGTTTGCTTCCTTACATCTGGCTCTCTATTCAAGGAGGTCATATATACTACCACAAGCTGACCTCCATTCTGGTTGAAATTTTTTGTGGGACAGTACGAACTTAAAATTCCTTATTCTTGGATCCTAGTCACTAAGTGGAAAGTTCGTCTGGCTTTATTAGGACACTTAGGATACCATCTTTCTTTTCTTACACTTTTGTTGTTCGTCTAACATGGTTTTTGGGCCATTTACCCCTCTTCCTATGAAAATGATTTTGAAATTGCTAATGACTTCTCAAAATTTTCGTCTGCTTGCCTACCCTTGAAATACTACTGCTCTGTTTAATTTTGCGCTTGTACCATATGTCATTTCCTTTTCTTCTATTGTCTTTCTAGTTTATATGAGATTGTTTTTGTCTTATAATGAATTCTATATCATTTTGATGCATATTGACACAATTGTAGGTCAACCAAGGCGCCACTTACTGACAACTGGATGGAGTGTCTTTGTTAGTGCCAAAAAGTTAGTTGCAGGAGATGCTTTTATTTTCTTAAGGTATGGTCATGACGATGATTTCTTTCATAATTTTTTAAAGATTGCAGTCTCGTCTTCTCTCATGTCGGGGGAATATGGGCGTGGCTTTTTCCCCCCCTCTTTTTTTCCCTTTCATTTGTGTGGTTCATCTGTATCATTGTACTTTTATGTGATTTTTCGAAGTAATACATTCTTTTACCTTTCTTTGAACAGAGGAGAAAATGGGGAGCTTCGAGTTGGAGTGCGCAGGCTTATGAGACAACCAAATAATATGCCGTCTTCTGTTATATCAAGTGACAGCATGCATCTAGGGGTTCTTGCTACTGCATCACATGCTATCTCTACTGGGACCTTCTTTTCAGTTTACTATAAACCAAGGTTATCTCCTCTTCCAATTCCTTGTCACGATCTTTTAGATGAAAAAATGCAATATTCTGCTTTGAAATGTTTGTATGTCATAGTGTTACTTGCAACTTAATAATTCTAATTTCGCTCTTAAACCTGTAAGTGCATTCTGATTTGATGAAATCAGTGACTCCTGTTGGTCAAACCAATTTTTCCTTTATTGTCATTGAAAAAAAAAAAATTCCGTAGGTTGCCCATTATTTGTGGTGGTGGCATTAATTGACTTGTAGTCTAAGCCATTTCATAGCTGCCTGGTATATTCTTTTAATTTTCTATATTTATATTGACTGTTTAAAGGAATATACTTCATCAAATCGCTACCTTTTATTACCAGGACAAGTCGATCTGAATTCATTGTAAGTGTAAACAAGTATCTTGAAGCTCGAAATCACAAGCTCTCAGTTGGGATGAGATTTAAGATGAGATTTGAGGGTGAAGAGGTTCCAGAAAGAAGGTATTTTTATTGCTGATGATTTGGTGAACATGCTTTTCTTTGAAAAAATTTTAGAAATGTTTTTTTGTATGTTTAATTTACATCTTCATACAGGTTCAGTGGGACAATTGTTGGCTTTGAGGATAATGTTTCATCTAGGTGGCCTGATTCAGAATGGAGATCTTTGAAGGTGACTATATATATTAACTAACTTTTAGCATATATACAAGTTTTGGGTCTTGGAAATCCCATGCTCCATTGAAGTAATGACCCATGTGTTCTACACATTTTTCATAGCATTTTCTGCAAAGAAGATTAAGATGCTCTATTTGCATGTATTGTGGAAAGGAATCTTGAAATATAAAAATTAAAAAGAAACTGTTGTGAGAGCTTTTGGATAAAAAATTATCATCACAAACTCACACATTGATTCGTGGTGCCCATGCAGGTTCAATGGGATGAACCTGCCTCAATTTTGCGTCCAGATAGAGTTTCACCATGGGAGATAGAACCACTTGTTGCAACAATTCCACCAAACTCCCAGCCTCCACAAAGGAGTAAACGGGCACGACCCCACATTTTGCCTTCTTCAGCGCAAGATCTTTCTTCACTTGGTATAACTTTCTCGGCTAATATTTATCAAGTATACTGGTGGCATAGTTTTCTATGAAAAATTCATTGATTCTCATAGGTATGTGGAAATCGCCAGTTGACTCCACTTCCGCATTCTCCTATTGTGATCCATCGCATGGACGAGATGTCCATCAATCACCTAGATTTAGTTCTGGTACAAGAGTCAGCAATCTGAGTTACAATGAGATCATGCATCCAGTTTCTAGCAATTCTATGTATCAGACTAATCAAGTAGAAACTGCTCAAGAATCATTTACACCAGTTAGTGAAAAGAGACAGGCTAATGGCTGTAGGCTTTTTGGGATTGAGTTGCTTGACAGTTCAATTGTTGAAGACACTGCACCAGCAGTCGTGCCTGGAGTTGTGGACAAGGATTCTCAAATTCCACTCGTAGGCGCTGAATCTGAAAAACTTTCTGAGCCATCACACCATAATCCATCTGATGTTCCTTCAGTAAGTTTTGAGCCTGAAAAATCATGCCTAAGATCTCCCCACGAACCACAAAGCAGGCAAATTCGAAGCTGCACCAAGGTACTTTGGCCTTAGTTCATACTGCTTTATTGGATGCAAAAAGTTAAAGAGGTTCCAATGATCTATGAGCTAGTTTTTGTTAATCAAAATTTAGTGACCTTTATGAGATATTCCTACTTACTATAAAGTACTGAACTTTCTAATGCATTTACTTGTCAATTATGCTCATGTGTTCGCTTGTATAGACATTCATAATTCTGCTAGATAACATTGTATTGTTTCGATGACGGTGCACTAGTTTTTATTTCCTTATTGTCGGCATCCATTGTTTTTTATGCTGTGAGGATTAAGTGTTACATTGAGCTTATATTGGATGTTAGATTTATTGTTTTTTATTTATGCCGTATCTTTGAATTGTTTCTGGTTCAAATGCTGGGATTTATACAACAGCTTATTTGCAATTTCTGTTTCCGGGACAGGGGAAGCATTTTCATCTGAAGTTCTTTTTACCGAAATGTTGACTTGTGTTAATTTCTTTAGGTTCATATGCAAGGCATTGCGGTTGGGAGGGCAGTTGATCTAACCAAGTTTGATGGCTATGATGATCTACTCAAGAAATTGGAAACAATGTTTGAGATTGAAGGGGAACTCCGTGGGTCGAGAAAGAAATGGAAAGTTGTCTACACAGATGATGAGGATGACATGATGATGGTTGGAGATGATCCATGGCAGTTAAGTCAATGCTCCCTTTTTCTTCCCTTCCTGTAAATGTTGCAACGTTGCTGCTTTTTTAGTTCTTCCAACTTTAGGAGTAGGGTGCCTGGACTTGCATACCTGTATATATTCAAAGTAAATAGTGGAGCAGTGATTACAGTGCCTTAAAATCATTGGGGATGATATATAGTGTGAATTTTGGTGAAATTTCATATTTTCAATGATGAATTCTGGAAGATACTATACCAAATATGTAGGAAAGAAAACCTATCAATTTCCTAACATTTCTTCTCTAATTATGCCCTAACGTCTCCCTACAGTTATGCTAATTAGGTCAACTATAGGACAAAGGAATACACCATTATGCCCTAACATCTCTCCTATAATATGCTAATGAGATCAACTACGCAATAAATGAATACAACTAATTATAGCTATTTAAAGTGTCATATTATGTTTCGCAGTTAAAATACACTGTTTATGCTTCTCTGCTGTGCTAATATTATTTTTTTATGGAACCACCTCATCCAAAAGTTTAAGTTTCAAGTAGGAGACATGTTTATTCTTTTTTTTTTTTTCAATTCTTTTTTTTAGTCTTCGATGCCTCCCCTCATGTACCAATTGGTTTCATTTTTTTTTTTTTATCAAATGCATGACGTGACAATTTCATTAATTGGTGGCAGCAACACGTGGACTTATATCTACTTACTAATATTGTGTTGAATCACTTTATTTAGCCCCCTATTTGGTGGCCATTTTTTTGGGAAAACATAATTTTGAATAGTGAATTTTTGGAGAATGTGTGGTTAAAAAGTAGGAAAAGTTTTGGATTTATATGTATAATATTTTATCGTGTGAATGTGTGGTTGAAAATGAGTATTTAGAAAAAAGAATTTTGAAAGAATGTGAGACAAACAAGAGCTTAAAAGCTTTAAGCTTTTGAAAGAAGGGGTACATTTATTTATTTGGATTTACTCTTCAACATGTTTATTTACATGTATTGGTAATGTATCCAGCGAATTCTGCACCATGGTGAGGAAGATTTACATCTATACGACTGAGGAAGCGAAGAAGCTTTCACCCAAGAAAAAACCTCCCCTCCCTGAAGTGAAACCTGGCAAGCTGGTTCCTGATGCTGCCATCAGCTCTGAAGAACAATCCTCGACTATGGGGTCCGACTACTGATGCCTGCTGTCCATCTTTACCTACAATAAAATTAAAAATGTTCGAGAAAAAATCAAGAGATATGGAAGATGAAGTTGACAATGACTTGCAATTTTGTTTTTTAGAAGCCAGTTGAGGTATGCACGACAAGCTGCCTGTGCTGGAATGCCTCTTTAGACACAGGGTGAAGAGGATGCTGGTGAGACATTTGGACGTTTTTTTCTTTCCCCTATATTTACTAGGGACAGTGTGCCGTAAGGATTTAGGATTGCGTCATAGTATTAGTTTGTTATATTT